>BGPR01002810.1:7998-44797 GCA_013235015.1 Araneus ventricosus | reverse complement strand
TTGCAAGCTAAAGGAAGGGCGGCATGTTGCAAGCTAAAGGAAGGGCGGCATGTTGCAAGCTCGCCCCGGGCGACAAAGGCGTCACGCCACTGTGAAGCATCAGCATTTTGATTAAGTTATTTCTTTAAAAGTACATGATGGACGATCTTCAGTAAAAGCAGAAATATTTTATACAATTTATTTTATGAATATAATTATTTGAAAAATTATAACATTTAATATTTATAGAAAGCAATATTTATGGATCGAATGCAAACAGAACTTTACGACTATTTACTGAATTTCCTATCGCTTTGTCTTCGGAATAGGATTCTGGTTAGAAATACTAATATCGTTGATTTGAAAACCTTATTTCATGCTTACGTAACACCACTCTACAGGAATGCGAACAATGCTTCAATACTTTCTACAGATGTATTAACCAACTATTGTATCGAAGCGAAACAACATCATTCGACCTTAATCCTGCCCTGAAATTGTGTTGAAAGGAGTTAAAATATTGTTCGACAAATTAGCGAGTGGAAATATGTTGAACAACTGTGTAAAAATGTAAGCAAAGTGCGTGACAACGGAAAATGAAATGTGAATTACTTCAAACGTTCGTCTTATTATTTGTGATTGCAAGGAACCGAGAACAATAGGAACGAGAGTCGCAGAGAGTGCCGACATATCTGCTAAGTCAAGTGTTTAATCCAACGTTATGAAGAAAATAAACGAGGTTCAAAAACAGCACAGAATTGGAAGTGAATCTTGATTGTACTGAAAAGGGAGACTGGGAGCTCAAACTAATAATGAATACAGGGTGACCACTAATCGTGACCCAATAGCTATTCCCGAAACCATTAGAGACAGGCATACGCTGGGTGATTCAAATGTCGGGAAAAATTTATAATTACGAAACGAATAAAGGGGAAAAAGATGAGCTTTCCATCGAAGGATGGGAAGGAAGATGGACTTTTTTTATGATAAAAAGCAAAAAAAAAAAAAAGAAGAAGAAGAAATTGAATAGTTCTTTATTTGACTAACAGATGGCTTATAAGTGACAAGTCGCTTACACAATACAAGTAAGCTCACAATTGTTCAATGTGGTGCTCCGTCAAAATAGCCCTTAAAAAATAGCCCGAATTCAAATTCTGAATTATATTAAAAAACATATAACTGTTATATCATATACGAGGATATTTACATCTTTTACACAATAATAAATTATTTTCAGGTAATATAAAAGATTAAGTAATAATATTAATGGCAATAAGCTATTTTAGCCCGGATTATTTTGTTGGGGATGTTTCGGCGCGGGCTATTTTGAAGGGGTTGTTTCAGCAAGGCTATTTTGTCTTGGACTATTTTGTCGGGGCTCATACGGTTTGGGTCATTTTGATCTGTCACGTTTCAGTGTGTGGCCCCTCATTCAACAGCACAGCTGTCAGACTTGGCACGACACCGTGCACAACACTGAGCAACCTTTCTTGAGGCATGGCAGACACATGTAGGCGGATGGCACCTTCCAATGATGGCAGTTTTCTGAGGTACACATTCGACTTCAAGAATTCCCCCGCATAAATAGTCGCAAAGTGTCAGATCGGAAGATTTGTGGAAAGGGTCGATTGATAATACGATCCTCCCCAAATGTTGAAAGTAGCACAGGCTCAGCGAAATGCGGTGGTGGTGCTCCATCTTGTATAAAGGTGACTGTGTTCAATGCTGTAACGCTGCAACTCTGAAATTTTGTTGTTCTGTAGCAGTGCTGCATAGAGCTCTCCAGTAACAGAAAATGTTTTTAAACACGCCTCTGTGACTTCCTTGAAAAACAGTGCAACTATTAAGAAATCAACGGTGAAGCCATACCAGAAATCTTTTGGTCTATTCGTTCATTCTTTTTTGCTGTCGTCGGAAAAAAATCCGGCTTCTTTTCCATCGCAAACCACGTCTTTTTATAGTTACTCGCTTTCGAATTATCCGTTTTTAATTTTTTTTTTCTTAACTGTTGGATCACCCGGTACTTCCAAATGGAAAAATGCTTTAAATGACGTAAAGAATTATATTTTATATTGCTTGAGTCAATAAATGTGTAGCTGAAAAAAATGACGAAGATGGAAAGTATTTTTTAAATATAGTCTTCCGGTCCTATAAATCTCTGTATTCGCTTCGGCAGCATATATACTAAAAGTGGAACGATATATAGAAGGTCCTATTGATCTCATTTAGTAAAATAGTTTTGGCGCACTAACAGTTTAAACCAAAGAAATGTTTCACTCGTCAGTCCCGTTTTGAAGGAGGAGTAGGAGGGGATCGTAGCGACTGGTAGTGCGTTTTGGATACTTCGTGAATGACCCACCTACATGGATTGCCTTAATTGGGGGCACCAAACCAGTCGTTGGTCCAAATGGTGTAGAACAGCCTTGTCGTGAATGTTCAGCTTTAAGCGGACACGTCTGTTAAGCTGTTACCACTGGCACGCAAATTTTGGCCCATAGAAATAATATTAAATTAGCCTCTCTTAAGGGACACTCGAACCCCTCTGAGCGACCGGGTTCGTCGCCCGTTCAGCTTCTATGAAAGACGCGCCTTCCATCTCTCCGCCCATGGACCTTTCAAAGAAAATGGAGGAAAGACCGGACATCAGATCGAAATTAGTTATTCCCTTCCCAATGTTGAGAGAAAAGTGAACTTCGATCTTTGTCGGGATTGGGCATTCAAGAGTTCAGATGTGCCTTTGAGGTGCTGATTCGAAGTCTGAGGATGAAGCTTCTGATATGGATCCCGACCATCAGCAATTGAAACTTTCAGCTCAGAAAAAAATAGATGATATTTATTGACTATTCCTCAACAACTACCGACAAAATGATTAGGGTTTATTTTTCCAGTTGAAAGAAAAAAGTTACATCTGAAAAAACTGAAAGATCCAAACAAACACAAATTGTATTTCTTTTTCGAAAAATGAATAAAGTGCTTTTTTTTTCTTTAGATGATTCTCAAAATTCGCTGTATGGCTTGTTTAAATACGTATTTTGTGCTTCCAAAAGTGAAACCCCCCCATAGAGCACCCGATTTTCATTGGAAGAGGGGGTGGGACGCTGTGGAGACGTTTCACTGTATTAACCCTCTGTCTACCAAATATTTTCTATTTAGATGCAACGTTTGAAAACATGTTCAAACACCGTTGAACCAAGCGAATTGTTATTTATTTGAAAGGCTTCAACGATTTAAACATGATAAGTAAACCCATTAGCTTGCTAAAATCGCAGGATGCAGGACTTGCTTCCAACCCGCTGAAATCGTGGGATAAGCAGTTAGAGAGTTAAATGTGTTTTAGACGATTTCTTCGCCAAATCTGTATTTTGGTCGGATTTGTTAATCGCGTTGTATTGACTAAAAGAATGTGCAAAAAGGTGGAAGCAGTTCATTCTCCTTTCAGTGAAAATCTTGTAGATTTGCTGAAGAGAAAAATTTCCTCTGATAATTTAGTAATTAAGAAGGTGTGGTGGAGCGGTCAGTGTTGGTTGCAAGAGGGCACTCATTGCTTTCCTGAGAAAGTGGAAGAGAATGAAGTACTGGGAAATGTCTTGCCGTTGAGAAAGAGATGGACCTATTTTGATGTAAATTTTCAATTTGAAGTAAATTTTTAAAAATAATTGTCTTAGATTTGCTGATAGTATGAGAGGCTTGAGAAAATAAACACCAGATTTAGAACTGGATGAACTACAGTGAGGTAAAAAATTGATAATTAAAGCTGTGCAAAGAGTTGAGTTTGCTGTTGATATCAATCAATTGTTGGAAGAAAAAACCGTCAATATTTTATTTACAGCGTCTCAAAAATGTCCGTTTATGGACAAAGACGGACTTACGCGCTTAGTTGGAAGGTTCAAAAGTGCGAACTAGTCGTATCGGATGAAAAAAAACCATAAGTAATCTTAAGAAACATCCTGTCCATAGCCTAAAATATCTTCGTGTAGGAATTCATTTATTAAGTTCATATTTTAATGAACTGGATTTTTAATTTATTGGATTTACTGGAGACCTATTGGATTTTTGGAGTTATTACTGGATTGCTCATCCATAAAAGTCAGCAAATGTCAGAGAATGTATTACTTATATGCTTCATCGTTACAAGCAATCTCTGTCCCGTCTCCTTTCCTTTGAAGTGAAACCTTTACGGGCGTTTCTTAAAAACTTGCTGATATTTCTTTGGACCTTTCATAGTCACTCCGAAACCGTTTAGAGGTGTGAAAGCTTTCTAAGTGGATTCCTATTTGATTTATAACAAAGATAAAATTCAATTATTCACTGCTCGTCGAGGAAAGCAAGAAGAAATCTACAGTGTCTGTGGCTCCAGTTATGCGAGAAACAATCTGTCGAAGTGGTCATCGCAGTCATTGGGCCAATACCTAGCCGATGAATGCAGCCAGTGGAAAGTATCCACAGTCCAATCTGTAGTCTGTAGAAATGCAGAATTCTGCAGTGTCTGCGGCTCCAGTTATGTGAGAAACGACATATTGAAGTGGTCATCTCAATCATTGGGTTAATATCTGATGAAAATATCCATTGGGAATCATGTACACCTTCCTCTCCTTACTTCGGAGAACTGTGGGAGGCAAGAGTGAGTTTCACTTGAAAGGCGTCATCGGATCGTCTAACTTGTCACAGGAGTTGACGACCGTCCTGGAAGAGATGGAAGCTGTTTTGAATTCACAGTCGTTAGTGCCCACAAGCGATAATCCAGATAATTATACAGTTAACACTCTCAGTTGTTTATTGATCGGATCCGAATTAAAAAAAAAAGAGTTCCATCTCGCTAATGAGAGAATAGCTATTCGTTAAAGGAGGAAATTGGTCGCACATTTTCCCCAACACTTTTGGAAGTCATGGTTCAAAGATTATTTACCGCAGCTGCAAAAACAAACACTTCTAACAAACAATGCCCGAATAAAAACAGTCTCGTATTTGTTAAAGACGATAATTTGTCACCACTAAAGGGGAAAATTGTTGGAATGTTTAATGTTCATCGTGGAACCGACGGAAGGGTTAAGGGTATGGAGATGCTTGTAGCGAATCCAAAACAACCACACGTAAGCTGGAGAAATTACCAAATGAAAACTAGAAATATTTGTATAAGTTTCTCAAAAAAATAGCATTCATTATATAAAATTATTTTTCATAAGAGCGTTTTCTAATTTTCTGTTACAGTGCTTGTGTGCTTAGTGATAAATAGTTTCATTACGATCCTCCATTATTATCTTAATACTTAGTTCTTTGGCGTGAAAATTTCTAAATTTTGTGTAGATGGCACTTAATGCTCACTTTGTTGGTCATCTGGCCAGTGGCGTAGCGAGAGTAAGTGGAATCCGGGGTCTAAGCTGATGAAATTCAAAGCTTCGTAACTTGGTAAATTTTAGCTAATCGAACCTAAAATCGAGGCTATCTTAAGATCCGGTTTTTTAACTGGTTATTGTATTTTAAAAAATAACCGGTTATAACCGGGGCAAAAAAATAACCGAAAAAAATGGTTTTCAGTTAAAACCGGTAGGTTTTTCCCATCTCTAATGTGGTTTTTGCACATTTCAATTTAACTTGTTTCGTGTAAAGATGGAATTTTATAACCGATTTTTCACTCACTTCCTGATGTAATAGAGTTTTGAAATTTTGTACACACACAAATTTACTGTTTTAATATATATTTATTTCAAGATTCCATAATATTTATAATAACGAATTAAAAATAAAGGACTAAAAAGTATAAAGCAATTAAATCGAAAAATCCTACCTTTTAGTACACTAATAAAAGTGTGTTTTGAAAAACTGTATTGATCAAATTTAGTTTCAAACTCAGTTTCTTTTGCATTTTTTTGTCCTATCCACTTCACAGCCCGCCCTAACTTCATTACCTATTACCTATCAATAGGTAATGAGTTGAACTACACGGTTGCATCATTATCTCTTTTGGATACGGTTATGGTCGATTACTGTGCCGTTTTGGAAACGGCATGTTGGGGTCTATTATGGTACCCCCGGTTGGGTTGGGTTCCGCACGTTAACAACGGATCCCAACCCAACTTCCAACCCAACCGGGGGTACCATAATAGACCCCGTTATCAGAACGACATCATGCGATAATTATTATTAAGTGTCAGGAGATATATGAAACATAAAAATCAGGAAGTGTTGCTCTAAGTAAGACACCCCGTTGTTCAAAAGAACTTCGCAAACAGATTCCTCGGCCATTCTTGATACAAGAATAAATAAATTTTTAATATCAAACCGTTTTCACGTTTAAAGTCACACCAAAACATTCGGTCGCCCTACATCCAGCAACAGGTGGCTTCGTAACGGAGATTCACTTATGTTCAAATGTTTGTCCCTCCACCCGGGAGAGCTGACAGTAAATGAGAAAACCATGAACAGAAACATAGTAAAATATTTGCATTCGACGCTCTTTCTTTTCTTCCCGAGAGCCGTGTGTGTTTAATTAAACAAAGCTTTGTTTAAGTTCACAAGAGCGTTCAAAAGGTGATAGTTGCCTTTTGATACGAATCAACCCCTGCCTTGTACTCGTAACATTTAAACAGCTTCAGGAAGTCGGCCATTTAAATAGATAAAACAAGAAGAATCATTTCAAGCAGTGCGTTATTTGCGTCTCTCAAATTAATAGTAGTCGTTAGCTCATTTTCATGTTGATCACTAGGGCACCATAACTTAATTCAACTCATCTCCGCGAAACGCTTTTTTTTTCTTCTTCAAAATAGTATTCCATTTCCGATGCTACACGACGGCTACTGGAGTATGACTTCATCTTTAGAGCCGAGAATCAAACGACGAGGTCGGCATCGAAGTTCAAAATCAGATTAGTTCCCTTGTATTGATGAAGTCTGTTTTGGGATGCAAAGGCGACGATTCGGGGGGGGGGGAGTCATCCCCTCACTTTTTTCGAAGAAAATTAAATTTTTATTTCATTTGTCAACTTTTATAAGGACCGGATTAAGCCCTGTAGGGGCCCTTGGGCATTGCAAGTTTTGGAGTGACCCCAAACCCTCGCCTTACCAATTTCCAGAACCGGACATTTTTGTTGATTTTAATGTATTCTGCATATAAGCAGTTCTAAGTAGAAAATTTTGGGAAACATAACCAAATGTTTAATTGCGATACAGTGTCAAAAGAGTTGATTTCAGTATCTCGCGGATAAAAAAAAATTAAAATTTGAAAATAATTTTAAACAAAATAGTAAAAAAATTATAAAACTGTTTCTACCGAACTAAAAGCTATTTAATTATAGGATCGGAGATTTTTTTTAAATAATAAAGCAACACATTTTTAAGAATTAGAAAACAATATTAGAACTAGCAGAAGGCAGTTAAATTAGGAATGATGTTAGAATAATATTCCACAATTTAAACGGCACTTGATGCTAATTTGAATAAACCCGAATGCACAGTCTCTGGAAGTTAAATGAAAGCAGAAAACTCCGAAAATACCGCGAAAAGTCCTGAGGCCTAGGGACCCTCTAAATGAGGGGTTCCGGCGAGGCCCATATGACACCTACTTTGCCTATTTAGTAATCCGGACCTGCTTTCAATCGTTAACTTGTATTTCTCTGTCCGAATTCGCTTAGAGTATTTCAAACTTAACATTTTGTAACAAAAATGTTAAATTTTGCTATCTACCACTTAATACGCTCGGATTTTTTTACTTATCTTCAACTTATTTGTCCACCTACTTATAATCAATTCCTACTTTCAATCGCCGCTACTGTCGAGATGGATCTCATAATTTTGAACCGTGAAAAAAATTAGAAAACGAGGAATATGCTTAAATCGGCATCTGACTATCGGCGTCTGACTACCAAAACTGTTTAGTTTGGGTTTGTTTCGTTATATTAACACCCGAGGACCTCTTTAGGATGGATCTCGTGATTTTCAACTGTTGTCAGAAGACGTTCCAAATTAGTTAAAAACGTCAATGGGGGATGTTTGGAGGAATCGGGTCTATAATCTGCGATCCTTCATCGCTTTAATTCTGCATGAAATGGTGTTAATTTTAATGTCTTCAATATCGAGACTTCATTCCCCCCACAAATTATCCTAACTGCTGATGTCAAGAATTTAAATCGTTTTTCTTTTAGGTTTAAAACACTGAACCTCAAAATTTCATTAAAACCACGCATCAAATTGCTACCAAATCAGAATCTCCGTATGGTTATGAAGCTATGGAGTTTTCATCCCCCCTCAAATCACCCTTAAAGCCCTGAATACGTCTCTTAAGTAGCGACACTCTTTTCCCCATCGACTTCGTGCCGCTTTCGATTTTGATTGGAAGTTGCCAGTCACATGGGTAAACAGCCGCCATCTTGGGTCTTCGCTTGAATGTGCGCATCACGATTTTAATATTATACTTGGAATACTTAAAGCAATTGAAGTCATTATTTTTAAGCTCTTCTACGGAGCATTTTACACAGTTTCCTCAGTGCTGTAATTTGATGGTTAAACTTGTTAGTATTTTTGTCACTCACAGAATGCACTTTTTAATTAAAAAGAAAAATCGAGCTTTAGAGCTAAGGAAGGTAAATAAAATGTTCTAGCAAGAGCATTGGCATGAGAATTGCCGCTTCAGAGACAAAATAAATAATTTTATATAAAGCCATAAATTCAAGACCTACTATTAAAAAAATTAAATGTGAGTATATATAATTGAGTATTCTAATAAATATATAATTCTGCACTGTGGTTTAAGGAGTAAAATTTCTAAATAACAGTAAGCATCCTTATTTAAATTACGATATAGATAATTGAAAAGTAAGTATTAAAACACGCAGAAAATCATATTGTAAGTAATTATTTTCTACTGATTTATGAATTATTCATATATACATATATATGTAATTATATATATTTTTAATTATATGTAAAAAGAATTTGCATGTATTAATTAATTTGGATCTCTAACTTGAACAGTTTAAGTTAACATATATGTTTTTATTAAATACTATACTTAAATCAATTTAAATTTTAAAAAATCTGATTTAAATAAAAAAAATCCGATTTTTTAATTTTTTTTAAAAATCATGATTTTTATCAACCCTGGTTTGGAGTAATTTATAACTCAGAAAGTCTTAGCAAAAAAATTGAATAAAATTATTCTTCAAAATGATCGCGAATTATTTCAAAACACGCATTTAGTATAGTATGTGTTTTAATATAAAAATAAATTATTATTTAAGGTAAAATGATTTTTTATATGTATATCATTAGGTATTTAAGTTATATTTGGGAATCTGTAAACATTTGTTAATAAAAATCCACATTCAACGAACGAAACTCCGTATTTCTTAATAGCAGACTTAGGGAGAGAGTGGCTGTTACCCCCAAAATGGCGGACAATTGAACGTGTCGCTACTTAAGAGACGTATTCAGGGCTTTAATCACCCTAACTGCCGACGTCACGACTTTGAACCATTTTTTAAGAATGCAATAATAAGCCTCAGAATTCAATAAAGCTACTACTATCTAATCAAAATCTGTATACAGCTTTTATAAGTCAGTCGCTTTATAAGTTGCTTTATAAACTTCGTTCCTCAGGGCTTTCTTTAGAAGTAGAGAGAAAATGCATCGGCACTGGTACGCAAAGAAATACAAAGTGGTCGTAAAATTATTGGACCCATTTCAAAAATTAATTTTTAAAAATAATAATGTGAAAAGTATGGGGTTTTTTTAAATGAGAGCGCATTTTTTAAATTTTTTTTCAAATAGGCAACGCGCCGTTATGGTGGTCTAAGTGGTCATAAATTATAGCACATCTCGAATTTTTGAGAGCCATTATCTGCGAAACAATTGAAGCTAGAAGAAAAATAAAAGAATGTATTTGTAGGAAATTTTACACTCTTTAATTTGCTTCTAGCCCATACGTATGGGGGTGAGTCCCTGGGTACTGTTTTCATTTTTTTAAAAATTTTATATCACAATTGTGACAATTTGACGTATGAATTGTAATTCGAAAACTGAATAGTTTTCGAGAAATTCAAGAAAACCTAAAAAAGGAAGTCAGAAAACTCGCATCGGTTCTGCTGATTGGTAGCAATTGCGTATGGAAATCTCTCGCTTTAGCAAATTTAGAACAGCGTAATGGTACACCACCTATCTGGAAAAAAAATATTTTTATTTTCTCACTCGTTAAAAAAAAAAAAGCACATTTGTAACAGTATATATATATAATATCATGGTTTCAGTGAGGTATAAAAGTGTTTCCAAAGCAGACAGAAGTCGTTGACTAAAGATGAACAGTTTCTTTATTTGATTCATAAATGTCAGCTGATTAGGTTAGAATTTAGAATAATATTAAGTCATTTAAAATGATATCAAGCCATGATTAAAAACATAAACGCAAAGCGCGGTCACCGGCGACGAAAAACAGCCACGCCGAAATCAGGCGTCTGGTAGGATGGCTTACATGGTTTTAAAAAGAGAGCGTTGCACAATCGCAGCGAGGTTAAGTAGTATCGTGAAAATGGGGAATTCCCGAATGTTAGGACCGGTTGAAACTAGATTTCAGGCAGTTAAAGTGGCAGTTAATTGTGTGTTAGAGCTTAAGTAGAAATAATTTTACGGATTAAATCTCGAGTAGCGTTTTTTTTAAATTAGGAAAGTGTTAATTTGTTACATATATATATAAAGTATAAAAATATTGTACAATGCAAAGGATTAAATATGATATTTATTGATAAAATATGTTATTGTTATACAAGCTAATATTTCACAGTCTTTGCAAACAAAAGAAATCAAGTACATACATGGTTCCAGCTAAATAGTTCTCATATTTTATGAGACGCGAGTGTTTTTACTTGTATGTAACGAACTAACCTAGACAAAAATTTAATAGTGATTTCAAATACTTTAACCTTCCAGCGGACGCGTTTACGCAAATTTTACGACATATCGTGCATCGTATTACATATATATATCGCGTTGTTTTACAAAAATAAATGCAACTTTTATTTATGTTATCTGTATTTATTAACCTAATAGTAAACAAAGATTTTATACATAAAATTGCACTTAAATATATAAAATAACGATATACATATGTAATACGATGCAGAATTCGAGTATCTCTTGCAAACGCGCGCCCGCTGGAAGGTTTCAATAAATTTTCTAAATTATTACGTGTTTTGAGTTGAATTATTTTAAAATCTTAAAGCCAGAGCAGTAATGTAATTTTTTAAATATTTTTCTTTAATTTTCGCTTACAAATTTGGTTTAATGACCATGCAGCAGGTATTTTTCTAAGTGGACTAAGCATTTGAGAGTCATTTAATTAAGCTATCATAAATTCCTTAATATAACAGAATTTTTTTAAAATCTTTCTCACACTCCGTGGTCTGTTATACAGCGAAACCCCGATAAACCGAACTCGAGTTAAACCGAAACCCCGATAAACCGAACTCGGGTTAACCGAAACCCGGATTATCAGAAATGACTCTGAAATCGCAAATCCAAAAAACATGTACTGTACTGCACGGAGGCGAGGGTTTTTTCAACGATATCCCACTGTTCTCTTTTAAGCAACCCCAAGGAAGTCCGTGACTAAAATTTAAATTAATGGGTATTGAAAATATAAATTACGATATTGTTTACCTCTGCCTGTCAGGTGTATTGCACTCGAACTCGCAGGTGCGCCAGACGGAGGGTTATTTGCGAAATTGCAATCACGGAAACGATTGTATCAGTGAAAAATTGCAATCAAGTTTTCATAATTTCTTTGAAAGTTATTGGAAAATGTGATAATATTTTTCAATATTGGTAATAAAAAATGGTATCGATTATCCCTATAACTATTTATAAAAATTTCGCTAAAATACGCTGGTGTTTTTCAATTGAATTTCTTTCTATTCAGCTTTTGGTTATTGTCAAGTTTTAAGCCTTAAAGACCCCATTTTTTTTTTTAATGACTTTAAAACGTTTTCTGACTTTCATTTCTTGAATAAAACATGGGAAAAATACTTTTAAAATCCTATTTGGTTTTAAGTATGGTCTTTTGCTAGAAAAACAATTTGCTACCCATCAACAAATCTAGCCTTTAATTGAAAAAGAATCTCCTTGATAAAATTTTATAATACCAAACAAGTTTTAAGAACAAATAATATGGACAAGAAATTTCCTTCAACATTGTAGAATGAAATGTGGTATTCTCAAGCGTACAAACAAAGTAAAAAGGATGCAACCTCAAGTGAAAATCATGAGTTCATTTTTATTTTTTAATCCTCACTCAGGCTGCCACATCTATGTTGCCAAATGATTTAATAAAAATTTCAGTCTGTATCCTATTGGCAACAACAGGCATGAGAGCTTCAGTCTTATTCCCGAGATTTCCGAAGACAAAACTTGGTCCGTTGCTTAAAGGCAACACTGGGCGTTTAAGGGTTAATGTGGACTATTATTTCATGCTTTCTCTGAAACGGATCTTCCACTAAACCTCGGTAACGGGGGGTCCATCCAGAGGTCATCCGCAGAGTGACCATGGTGGTTCGACGACCGTCCTTCTGCATGTCATCGGCCCCTCCCTCGGTTTGCTTGGCCAATAGACCGCGACCGCACTTCAACACCCTCGGGCGCAGTTCGAATCGCTCCTTCACATCCCCCGAAGAAATATCTCCTCCATCAATTATTAATAAATCGGAATTTTTCATACCTCCGCTTTTTTTCCTCCCACCTGTGATGAATGTGAGTCGCAGGGGCACTGGGAGGGATCGCTTCGAAATGAGTTATCGTTTGGCAATCGAACGGGCAGTGAAGCTGTCACTGTTCATTACATCTTTTTCGTTTGGTGAGGGAACTTCTCGCCTTCATAATGATGGGACATCTGGCAGCTTAAAAAAGTTGTGTGACACCTTCGGATAGTGTGCGTCCGCATTTCCTCATTTCACGTCCATCTTAATACGCTGTTATCGGCTTCATCCGAGAGGCCAGTCTGAGTGAGAAACATTTCACGAACAGTCTATTTTGGGATTCTTTCTCTTTTTCTATAAAAGCTTCATTCGATATTTCATTAAATTAAGTAAAATAAAAAAAATTCTAATTTTTTATTTTTATTAACTCGTCCTCGTACAATGATGCATCTGTTTCCTACATCGAATTGTAGAATTTTTGATGCTTAAATAGGCAATAAGTCAAAGTAGCAATTAATTTAAGAGATAAAAATCACTTAGGTTCTCTTACGTATCTGGGGCAGTTATTTATGTTCTGATATGGAATGAAATAATAAAGAAGAGCCCAAAAAGGATTTGCCATTTGATAAGGATTTTGAATAAATTCATTTGGTTTAGTTATATTAACATCCCAATTATCTCTCGTAATTTTGAACCTCCGTCAGATGACGAGGACGACACCTGAGATGTCACCTCCTCTCCAAGTTTCCGCACCACACCATCGAGAGAACGTTTGGTCCCCTACTCATGATTTAACGAGCAACAGGACTAGTACACGACGGATCTTCAGTGGAATCGGGTGTCGAACTTGGAACCCTCCGGTCCCAAAACCGAGACCGTGGCCTCTAAATAAGTTCGTACGTTAGGGGTTTAAACTTAAATTATTATTTATTTAAAATTATTTATTTATTTAAACAAATTTTTAAGCAAGGTGTCCGAAAACTTTATAGCAACACTACCAAGGACTCTGTAAAAGGCGTTGAATGTACAGGTCATTTTTTTCTTCATTTATGTGCATTTTTCGATATGCACATAAATGGGAAAAATGACCAGTACATTTTTAGATCGTTTGAATACTGTCTTCACACAGATTCTAACTGAATTCTAACACTGAGTTCTAAAATCTTGGCCATTATAGTCACGTTACCAGAAGTTCTTTGGTCATATTTACCCTGACGGATTATGCCGAAATATCTGAACATGGTGGGGCTTTATCAAGCTTCATAGTCTTTTTGATTACAAGGACGGGGAGTTGGATGGCGAGAAGACTTAATTATCACGAAAACTGTAACATCTGACTCCCGAAGAGCAATATCTGTACCTTGTGAGTATGCGATTTTCGAGTCTAATTTTACCTTGTTTCGTTAAACATATGTGTCATATTCTGTAAAGCTCACCATTACGTTACGATTCAGATACACCAAATCACCACATGCTCTTAATCGGTATCAGTCATGCCATCAAAGTTCTGGTATTTCTTTCCTATGAAATAAAAAAAAATGCTAAATCCCGAAACGATAAATAACTCTCACTAGGCAGCAGGGTCTATGTTTCGAATCTAAGAATCGGATATTCGAGACCCGATTTCACCAAAGTATCGCCGTAAGCAAACCTGGTGCATGTTAAATACGTAGTGGTCAAGGGTTTAACATTACTGCAATTTATGAATGAACAATCACAGAATTTAAGTTCTGTTTATCTTATGCTTACTGTAAATACTTCTATCACATTTTAATATCTTAAAATATTGTTGATTCTAAAACTAAGCGCATAAGGAGGATAATTCATCTGAAGCACAAGCTTCAGTTTTCCGATCATGTGGCTCCTTTTACCAAATCAGGTGTACTGTTTAAAATAGAAATGTATAATGAAGCAATCTTTTCTCTGCCTGTTTGTTTCTGAGCTGAATCACTGTCCTTTCATTTATCACCTATTCACTCAGCCAAAAGAAGATCAGGACCAATTACTTACTTTTCCCTTTCATGCCAAACACGAATGGCCATCTAAACAGACATCTTAGAATCTGAGCAATTAATGTAGTACATTATTTTTCTTATCTAATATGAAAGGGGGAAAAAACAATTACTGAAGAGCGTATATTCACTGAAGTCTTCTTGGGCTGAAGAGTTGACATATGCGCTCTATTCGTATGCAAATCCAACGGGCCTCGTTACCATCGTAATGGCCGCCGAGACTAGCTATCTTGGCTAATTCCTGCTGCCAAGAAAGAATCTTTTCTCTTTGAGAAAAAAGGCTTGTCAATTAGAAGAAAAGCTGCCACGATGGGAATGGAATCATTGGATCAGGAGAAAATATTCACCCCAAGGCTGGGAACAAGCAAGGGCAGCGTCTTGCATAGGAACGACCCTATTTAAGGGTTCCTTGAAGAAAATATGCTTGGGAGAATACCTGCTGGGATTTTTTCTGTTTATTCCTGAGGGTTGAATAAAAAAATGATGCATTTGGCGTTATGGGTTTACAGAGGCCACAGAGATCAAAATAATTGTTCGGCAGATTTTGTTTTATGGTAGACCAGGACCAGGCATCCAAACCAAGAATATTTTGGCTTCACAAAGCCAGTGCAGTGAAGTCCAAAATGCATGATGGTCAAACGCAAGGCCCAGTAGGCGCGCGCCAGAGGGCCCCGTAATGCAATTTTAAAAAATATACATTTATCTTATTCTTGTTATTCATGCTTTATAATATTTTAATATTTATAGCTAAATTAATTCTCTTTTTGAGTTTTATGACTCATTAAAAAATGGTTATTTATAATAGTTATGACGCAACAGTAATACACAAATGATTGTGCTAACAAACATCTACTTGCATCTCCATCCATGCACGGCGAACTTAATTTATTTCCGTAATATTTATGTATACATATTTCAGATATAAAAATAAAATCGCAGAATTCAAGGCATCTTAATTATCAGCAAGGATTAATTAAACAAGTTATAAAAATTATATAATCTAATAGTTATTAATCTTAAAAATGTAGTTATAATGACTAAATGAACTCAAAACTTTACTATTTTAAAACGTAAGGATTTAAAAGTCGAAATGTACAAATAATGTTTGAAAGGACCTCCCAAGAAATTTGGAGCCAGGATCCTCCAACAAGCTCAATCCACCCCTGAGGGTGGTTAGAAATAAAATATTCCGTTCAGACACAGCCTTGTAGAGAACAAGTATTGGTCGTACGCCGGGCTGTATTATATAGTGGGCTAACTGCCCAGCGTCCATAGATTGAAGGGCGCCTTCAAATTTACTATATTGATTTTAGTTTAATTTTGAATTCGAAGAAATGTATTTACTCATAATTATAATTTTAAATATGAAAAGGTGCCGATTTGCCAAATTGTAAGGCGACTTAGGACATATGAGCGCAACCTCTTAGTTACGTTACCTCCTAGTTACAACTCAACCCCAGGGCGCTCTAAGACGGGCCCGGACATACGAACGCCAAATATAAGTGGTGTGCATCTTAGAAAATGATGCAAAAGCAGAAAGAAAAATTAAGAAGATGTGGTACACAGTTTTATCAAATTTTCAGTTTATCAGTTTTTTATCCGTATCAAATTTTGGGCAAATCCGTCGAAGGGTTGACTGTCGGTCGGTCTGTATAATCGCATACTTTTGAACGCAATAACTTCTTAACAAAATTACTTAGATAAATGAAATTTGGTATGGGGCCTTCTTACCTTAATTGTAGATTTGTGTCAATAGGTTGAAAAAAGGCGTTCAAATTGCTTATTCAATTTTCTTACTTAAGAGCACTATATCCGTCTTGGCGAGCGTGACCTTGACGCGTGCTGAAGGAAACAAGTGGATAAGCATTGCATTCTGGGTTACAGCATATTCGAATTATTTTATCGATGGAGGGAAAGTAGGTTGCCATAATTGCCAAGCATTGATACGGGACGTTTAGATGCTAAATAAATAAATCATGAATAGAGTGGGTACGTATTTAGCTTATTTTATTCTGATAAAAAGAATATTGTTTAAGCGATCTTATAAAATGAATACGTAGAATAATAATTTTAAAAAAATGCGAGGCTAATCATTTTTAGCCCAGTCACACTTTGAAGCTGATTTTACTTTCTTAATTATATCATTTTCTTACTTTACATAATTATAAAATTGGGCGCAAGTCATTTTAAAATTGTAATGACACAGAGTTTAGGAAGACAACGGAACAAATAATAATACGGAATGAGTAGTGAAATACGGTGACAGTCCCGTATATACGGGAATACCCTAGGGAGAGGGAAAATGACACCTTTTTGAGAAGTACATGAGAATGGTTTAATAAAGCAACGAATTTTTCAGAAAAGAGTGTCAAAGCTGGCATTGCAGCCGATTTCCGCGGATTTGCACGTTCCGAAGACACTTAAAAGATCGTTATCGGGAGGCGATCTTTTATAACTCAAGAAGTTATTTAGAGATAAAAAAAAAATAGAGACATTTCCATTCATAAGCACTTCAACAGTGACTCGAGGATGTTCCGTGCATTCTCACGAAAAAATGGCACTGTAAATGTGTCGGAAAGTTTCCCGTCGCTCGGAGGGGGAAAATATTCCTTTGAGAATCATCGGGAGAATGCAAAGGAAGTAACATTCGCGAATCCTCTTATCAAGACTGTTTCGAAAGATGCGTGTAACCAATTAAAAAGCTTCTCAGAACGTAATACGTGGTTGTACTTGCGGACTTATTTTTATAATTTCAAATAAGCAGTTTTTGAAAACCTCGTCGAAAAATAATGATTTAAAATTTAGTCTCTGTTAATCGAGTTTTCGATTATTCGCTGTGATTAGGTCCCCAATCAGCTCGGATAATCGGTTTCCAAGCTGATTGAAAAGTAGTAGTAAATTGAAGTAGTTTGCAGAACTGTCTTAACAAATTGAAGCGCACTTGAGAAGAGTTATTTGGCGTCTAATGAGAACTGCGACAAGTAATTTGAGTGTCTACGCCCGCCCCCAAAAATAACTACTTAATAGAATAATTGAAAAAGAAAAAAAGCTACCTGTTCTCTGATTAACGCCTTGCAATATGGCAAATCGGCGCCTTTTCATATTTTTAAAATTATAACTGGATAAGTTATTTGGTTCAAAATTAGGATAAGATCAGTATAGTAAATTTGTAAGCGCCTTTGGATTTATGGCACCCCTAGGTTACAACTCAATTAGCGATTGGACAATACGCCCTGGTAGTTAGAATTATCCTTTTCAGAGCCTTATAGAGAGGAAAAATTCGAAGGAACTCCACATTTTGATGAGATGCATTTCAAAACATTGGAAAACGAATGAGGGAAGAAATAAAGATTTTTAGAAAGAAATAAAAAAATAAGAAGAAAAGAAAAATCTAATAAAAAGTAATTCTCATCTTTCACCGATACCACAATTCATAATTAATATGCATGACATTTGTGACTGAATAATAATACTAAAGCGACTGTATTACGATTTTACTAGAGACCTCTCTCCTGTCGTTCATTTTTGGAACTTTATTGCTTTATTCATTTTTCGTGTTCTGAAAAGTGCACCACCGAGATCTGGCGTTCATATCACCATTATTGCGCATTTCTGCAATGCTCTAAAATGGAACAATTTAATTCTTAGAGCTTGCTATTGCCTCGTTATCTTACAAGAATTTATTTTGAAAGAATAAAAAATATTTGAAAACAATAAGCACGATATTAAAGTTTTTATCATCAAAAATTTTTCAATTGAAATATGCAGTGTTGTGCGGCTTCCTGTGCAGTTTAATAGCAATTTTGTGTCTTCAATATAATGTAAATAAAAGATATTTATTTTTAGTGAACTGCACAAAGAATTTAAAAAGCGGCTCAAAACCATCTAGACTTGTGAATTTTCGGACGGAATAACTCGCATAGGACTTAATCGCTTAAGGACATAACACGAGTTAACTCGTTCTAAATACCGCAGGTTACAAAATCAGTCGGTCCTTAAGCGGTTAATTACATATAAGCATTTCAAATTCTTTCATATTTAATGTAAAATCATAACTTAAGACGATGGTTCTCCACATCAAGAGACACCTGCATAAAATACATTAAGATACAGCGAAACTTCTCTACTGCGGCCACCTTCCGGTCCCAGGAAAGTTGACCGCTCAAAGAGGAGGACGCCGCAAAGGGGCTTCATATTTGGAAGTACAAAATACGTATGTAAACAAGCCCTAATTCGTTATTTCTCATAAAACGAATTTTAAGAATCATCTTTTGGGGGTTACTTTTTTTAATTGGAAAAATAATTTCCTAAATCTTTTGTCGGTTGTTTTTAAGGAATGGGCAATAATATCATCTATTTTTCCTAAAGTCCGTTGAGCTGAAAATTTCATTTGCTGACAATATCAGCAGCTTCTTTGTCAGCGTCCGAATCAGCGCCTGAAAGGTACAAATGAACTCTTGAATGTCCAACCCCTAGAGGCCAAAGTTCGCGTTTCTCTTCACAATAGGAAAGGAATGATTAAATTCGATCCGATTTCCGGCATTGTTTTTGAGATGATTTTTTTTTCTTTTTTTTCCTTCCTTTTCTCTTAATAAAATGTCCAAGATCAAACGGACGAAAGGAATGCATTTCATTGAAGTTTGAACGGGCGACCAACCTGTTCTCTCAAAGGGTTTCAATGGCCGTTAATAGAGGTTATTTTGACATTATGAGTATGGACCAAAACTTCCGTATAGACAAAACTGGCTGTTAGGAGGGATGACCGCTAAGCAGGAGTATTGTAACATATACTGATGATATTTTGAATGTTCAATATAGATGTTTTAATGGGTGTCCACAAGGTTCAGTTGTTGTGCCAGTGTTATGGAACTTTTACATTAACTCAATTTCAAACTTAAATGATGACTCTTTTTTCATCCAAGCATTTGCTGACGACTTGGCACTAATAATCTATGGTAGAACCAGAAACAATCTAGAGGAAAGCACTAATAAACTATTATTCAAAATATTTATTAGCTTAAATATTCTTAAATTAAACTTATCATTAGAAAAATGACAAAAGAAATATCATAGAAGAATGGGAAAAATATTGACTTAATGATGATTCCGAATCAGGGAGACGTATTAGAGGGTTTGTTGAGAATGTGGATCAAAAATTTTAATTCAAAATAAATTTTTAATATATTTCTTAACTGGGGATGGACAATTTCCTTACAATCTTAATCGTTTCAAAATCCCTAATTCACCACTTTGTATCTTCAGGAAAATAGGGGATGCATATCATTATGTTTTTGACTGCATCCACACAGAAAGATATCCTCTTAAACCACCGTTTTAAAAGAGAGTGTTTAAAATCATTATTCTTTTAAAAAATTCAACTTTTAAAAGTCGGGAGATATTCCATATAAGTGATAACATATGCAATAAACTTTCCCAAGTGTATTATGGCTATACCTGACTTTCCTTCATTTTCATCGTCTAAATTATGATACAGAAATCGGTTTTTTTATATCGTTTTTTTTTTTAATTCTAAATTGTGTTATAGAAATTGTTTTGTTGTTGTTTCTTTTCTTTTTTAAAATTGTTTTTTTTAAAGATTTTTTCCTGTCTTCCTTTTTTAAATTGTATCTCAGACTTCGGGGTTTTTTTACATTTTGTTTACTATCTATTAGATTTCATTAATTTTTCATTTTTTGTTTATTTTATGCATGTTTCTTTATTTATTACTTTTATTTGTATTTATTTATTGTTTATGTTTGTAATTACTTATTATGTTTGCTGTTTGTATTTTATTATATTTATATTCACATTTGTATTGTATTATTTTACTTATATTGTTTTGTATTATATTACCTAATTTTTTGTATTTTATTGTATACTTCTATTCTATTGCATTGTATTACTTTAATATTTGTATTGGAATTTTATTCCCGCTGACTCGTGACATACTTTACACCCTTTCGGTAAGAAGGGTCGGCGTGGGCAATAAAAAATAGCAGGGAAGTTTTACTGTATAATAATTTTTAAAAAAGCTGGCGCTTCATAACAGTAAGTCGATGTTTTATTCAGTTTTCCAAGTATCAGTTGCGTATTTTTATCTATTTCCTTCGATTTAGTAATTTGTTAACTATTTTCCTCGAAATCTTCTGCGTGGCTCCGCATGTATCAATATGACTTGTTAATTATCTATAAAACGAAATCAGAGAAACATATATATTTGTCTCATTTTCTAAAACAGAACTTCGATTTTTAATTTGTATGCTAGCGGAATCATATTGCACATCAAACAGTAGCTCAACGAAAGTACATCAAATATATTTTCATAGATTTCATTTTCAAAATCATTTTGTCTGATTTCATCTCTCTGCTCTCTCGAATACTAGGGAGAAAGTGTTATAATCATCAAAACATTTGACCGCCAGATTTTGATGAATCTCCACGTTTCCTCCGAGTTCGAAAAAGCCACTTTTGAGATTACGTGTGTTTGTCTCTTACCACCGTAACTCAAAAACGCAACAAATGAGACGGATGCAGTTTTGTTTGCTAATTTAATATGAAAATTTCATATTTCTATGAAATTGTGCGTGAGATCCGTCTATGGTAAGTCTCTCAGTCTGCCTGTGAACACTATAGTTCAAAACCGCAATTTACTTTACCAATGGAGTAAATGACCTTCTTATTCTAATTTAGCATATGACCTTTACTCTAATATTATAGATCAGTGTCAAGTAACCGGGGGGGGGGGGGGAGAGGGGGGATGGAAGGCCCCAGGCACCAATTTTAGGGGACGTCATGGATTCAAAACCTACTGCTTCTATGCCATGTTTTAAACAAAATAGAATGAGGGGGCGTAAAATGAATGCCCAGGGCCGGCCCGAACAAAAGCGGGGCCTGGTGCAAAGTTGATTTGCGGGGCCTTGAAACTGATTTCATAAAACAAAATATATTATTGCATTAGGATTTTATGATTAGGATTGTTTTCACGGATGCCATACTGTGTAGTTTGAGTTTCGCGATTTTGATTTTTCAATAACTGTTAATTATATATTTCGTCAGTTTGTTGGGCATTTTCGGTTTTTAAAAAATTCTTCAAAGGAGTTCCTCCTGTTTTCAGCAATTTTCTGTCTTTTTCTATGTTTTTCTTCAATTTATCAGATCCACACATGTGTTTCCTTCCGGCATCTCTGTCTCTAGTCATATTCCGAAGCTGTCCAAAAATAATATAAAAAAATTAAGATCAATTTTTTAGTAGTATGATTACAACAAACAACAGTGAAATATATTATTTAGTAATTCTCAGTAATATTAAGCATTTGTCTTCCCTTTAAAAACGAATATTTTATTTATTTCCCCACGAAACGTACGATGTACTATCATCAGTTACAACGCATGCATAATGAAACACATTTTTTTTCTTACTCTGTTTTGGCTATGTACCTTGCCTTTGATCGGTCGACGCGAAACGTGCACATATCTCGTAATTATATTCAAATGTTGTATATTCTTATTATAATAAAAAATCAGAATGCATTTTTAATTTGCAAAATCAGTCAGCTGCGCGGGGCCTTTAGAAAACGCGGGGCCTAGTGCGGCCGCACCGCCCTCCGGCCGGCCCTGTGAATGCCATATGCCTGGCGTCATCTACGCTTGTTAAACCACTGATGACGAGTGAGATAAAAAATGATATCATCCAGGCGCCGTTTACTCCCGCTACGCCAATGACCATGCTGACGAAACGTTAATGCGCTGACGTCACTTTTTAATACGATGAGGGGGCGAAGAAAAATCATGCCCCGGGTGCCGTTCGCACAAGTGAAGTCACTGACGATGACGGGGGGGGGGAAGGAACTTCCCAACAAACTAGGTAAGTAAAATTTGGTATGTAGACTTGATACAAAATTGGAGATATCTTTCAAATTTTTGACCCAATCGGTCAACACGAAAAGTTCTAAAATGATAACTCTTTATCTTTACTATACTGCGACTAGCTAAACACAAAACGCTTCGAATTGTTTGAGTATACCAGGAAGTCGAGAACAGCGCATTTCCGCTGGCTTGGCAAATATTTCAATAATTAAGCAAAAATGGCAAGTTTCTTTGAAACAGAATACTTTTCTCAGAAATTGTAGCAGTTCTTTACCTTCCTTCCCTCCATTTTTTTTCTATTCCCAGAGGCTTAACGAAACTCTTTTATACCAAAGATACAAAAGAAGCCGAAAGAATCTCAAAAAAAAAAAAAATCTTTTTCCTGTGGTTCTTATTTATTTATTTTTTCACATTTTAGAAAAAGTAGTCTAAATTGTTACCACACAAGAGCAATATGCGGAGAGATAAAAGGATTTTTTTATCTAAGTTTTGATCATCTTTTTCTTTAAGTCTGGGGGTGTTTAAAGAGTTTCGTAGTCCGAAAACACTATTGATGTTATTTTTTCTGGTAGCTCACATATACAAGAAAAAAAATGCCCTTCATTTGTGACTTCTTTTACGTTCTTGTTAAAAGGCATGATGTGGTTTCGTGCTACGGTTCTTTGAACGAGGTTGATTCAAGGACACACGTAATTTGGGTTCGTTAAGTTCAGAGGGCGATCTAAATTGAACTAAGTTAAAATAACGCCATATCTTTAAACAGATGTTTATTTCAAATTGCTTCCACTTCTTTGTTGATTTTAAATATTAAACTAATAAAATAGTCGATGCAAGTCAAACACTGAAATTTCAACCAAGTTTCTGTATAATTAACTGAAAAATAACTGTTTTCAAGAACAACGTATGTTATTAGTTAACTTAATACGCATCATTCTTAATATGAAAAAAGAGCTATAAAAAATACGGAGAAGAAAAATAAATGACGCAGCATAAACGGGAAATACAAATGTAGCACATTATATTCATTCAAAATATCTTTAAAAAGTAGACAAAATACTAGAAAAGCCATGAAAATAAAATCGGCTCTTTTTACTTTCTCTTATACAAATAGAAAGTATTGTAATCGTCAAAAAATTCGAACTCGAGATTTTGACGAATCTCCACGTTCTAGACCTCCCTGAGTCCGAAAAACACAATTTTGGAATTATGTCTGTCTGTGTGTCCGTGAACACGATAACTCGAAAAATATTACAGCTACGGGAATTTAATTTGGTATGTGGTCTTTAAACATAATTTGTAGGTTTCTATCAAATTTTGGACAAAATCCGTCAACGGGAAGTCTGTCTGTCTGTATGTCCGAAGTCATGCGAACACTATAACTCAAAAATTTGAATAGCTAGATGGATAAAATTTGGTACACAGTTTTATCGTCATGAATGTAGGTCCGTATAAAATTTTGGGCCAAATCCGTCAAAGGTTTGACTGTCTGTCGGTCTGTATAATTTACTATTGAAACCAATCCGTAATATCCACGCGCATGCGTACTGGAAGCAATCTTCTGTGCACGCGAAAGGAGCGAATTATGTCAGTTTGTCCTTGAGATGGCAAGAGTGAAACCTAGCAGTGTGCGATAGATGCGTTTTAATCGGTACGCATCTCTTTGAATTCCTTACCTAAATATTTTTCAATCACTATAATGAAAAACCTTCTGATAGTCATTGGGTTCTGGATAGCAGTAGGTTCGAATTTTTTTAGCCACACGGGGGAAGGAGAAACGGCACCTTTTTGGGGAAGTATACGAGAAAGTTTAGGGGAGAACACTCCCGCTGGTTTCAATAGGATGACGTTTCTAAGTTGGCATACTATCTGCAAACTGGGTGATGCAAAAATCGTTCAAAATGCTCTACAGCACCAACCGCTTCACCTAAAGCGACTAAATTCGGCACGCAGTTACTTCTCGGATAGTAAATACTCGCTAAGAAAGCAATTTTCAGAATTTTAATTAGAGTTTGAATTAATTAAAATTTTAAATTTTTCCTCAATAACTTCGGAGGAAAATATTGCACAAAAATCATTTTTACGCAACTTTAAAATTGAAAAAAAATTAGATTTTCAGTGATACCAACTTTACTTTGATTCTAATAAGTTTTATTTAAAAAAAAATACTAGGCAATGCCTGATGTAATAGATTCTTACCAATCATTCGCTACTGAAATGCTTAGTAGTCTGTTCAATTGCGGAGTCGGCTTTCACACTCTAACCTTTTATTAATAAAATAAGTAGATTTGTCTTAAAATTATAATTAATTTTCAGGAGTTGTTTTCATTCTTTTGTTTCAAATTCAATTCTCTCTACTTACGACACAAATGTCGACAAAATCAAGAAAAAAAATCACAACCACCCTTCAAAAAACATAAACATAGAAGAGGAAGCAAGCATACGAAAACGAAATCACCAATCGAAGGTTTAGTTAAAAGTAAGTTAAAGCCACATTTTCATTTAATGAAGGCATTTGGGATAAATTTAGTTTTATCATACTTTCAATTAAAGATTTTTATCCATTAATTATTTTTATTCTTTATTTTGCAAATCCTACGATAGATGGACATGATGTGAGACTTTTAATGACCCCAAAATTATTCCATGTGGGATCGCAACCCATGGATAAAAATGCCTTTTTCTAAATGCTTGCATTAAATTATTCTTCCCGAAGAATTTACTTGCTCTCCGAAAGTATTGAAATGATAACGATTTCCGCGTTCGAGTCAGAGCCGCGGTGACAGAATCTAGGCTTCGGGATGGTTGGGCCGCTGGTTCGAGACCCAGTCTAAACAAAGATCCACCGTGTGTGCAGGTCTGATGCACGTTGAATCCATCGAGTACAATTCGTCTTCTGTTTATGTGGATTGAAATATTTGAAGAGGGTCAAGTTTATCGCCCTCGTCATCTGGCTACGATTCAATTTGTCAAAGTCCGTCCCCAAATAGCATTAGTATAAATAATACGAAAAGGGTGGGGGTCTAATGAAACAAACTGCGTTCGAGTTCGTGGGGTAACATGTGGCAGAGAGTACGAGATAGTTTCGCACAAATTTCTCTCTCTACATACATCTAATTTTACACTTTTTTATATCATTTACTTCAAAAATCCCGCTTCATTTTTAATCTTTTCAAGGAATCTGACACATATCTGGACGTTTCCTTGCAAGTTAAAAATCAGAAACAAAATTTTAAGACAAAAAGTTTAGGAAAACGAAATTCAATTTTGGGGGGATTGGGGTCTCAATGAATTGCTATTGACATTTAATAAATAAAATCTCTTAAAAAAATATTAAATGACTTTTTTCCTTGAAAAAATTTGACTCTTCAGAGATTTAAAAAAAATTCTACCCAGATAAATTGAAAAAAAAATTATTATTATTTATATATATATCTTTCTCTTGCAGACTTTAAACTGCGACAAGTATAAGAGTCCAGCATTAAAAAGTTGAACGGTCGACGATTATTTTGAGTGAATGACGTACTGCATATTTAACGGTATTGAAAGTTTCGTAAATATTGTAATTCGTCGCTTAACGAGCAACATCACCTATCTCAATTTTTTTTTCCTTCTAAGAGGAAGAAAACACTCAGTTTTTCGCAACCAATAACGAATATTTCTGAATTTTTTTTCTGGCGGGAACACGTGGTCTTATGTTTATATCAGATGCTGGGTTGCGAAAATCTGAGTGTTTTCTTCCTCTTTGAAATTTAAAAAAATTGAGATAGGTGGTGTTGCTTATTAAGCGAAGAAATATAATCTACAGTGGAGTCTCCCTATAACGAAATCGCTTGGTTCCAGTTAAAAAATTCGCTATAGAGAAAATTTCGTTATACGGAGATTAGAGATTTTTGCAGTTATTTAAGTAAATGTTACAAACCTTTTATTAGGTGCGATAAGCAATTTATTTTATTAAGTCATGTTGCACATAACAAAATTGGGAATCTTTGTTTGCTTTTCTTTCCTCCGAAATATTTGTCTCCTTTAAAAGCTAACGTTTTTGTAGGGAGACGTTATCGCTGGAATGAACAATGCGAGTGGTTGCAAGTGTGACAGATTTGTTGGCACAGAAATTAGCAACTTTCTTCAAAAATGACAAAAATCGAAAAGATAAACGTCTGAAAAAATTCGTTATAGGGAGACAACCACTTCGTTATATGGAGAATAGTTTGAATGTTTCTTTAATATTCCGATTAAAAATTTCGTTATAGGGAGAAATTCGCTGTAGGGAGACTTCGTGTAGGAAGATTCTACTGTATATTCTATCTATTAAAAGTATTTTGAAGATTAACGTCCTGTATAAATTGTAAAACTAAAATCTGCGGTGACGTTGCAATAATTTCAACGAACAAACTAACTAAACTTCCAACTTAAGATTCGACTCAAATTAACGCGTCTCAACTCATTTCAACATTCGACTGTTTATTTATCTCAATTTTTATCTTTCTCGGAGCGATCCGCTGGCCCTCGGCGCCAGATCCTGCGGGCTGGGTCAGTGATGCGAGGGCGGAGGTGAAATCGCAGCACTAACCCAATGGTTCGTTGACTTCGGGCCCCTCGTGGGAAGATCGCTCCGCTTTTTTTCCAGAGTCCAATTACGCGAGAAGTGAGAATCACCTCTGCTCGAAGAGACCCTCTGCCTTCCGAATCTTCTGGTCGATGCAAGTGAACCGTTAAATGCGCCTACAACTATATTTATCAAAACAGGAAATATGACAACTTAAAGTGCGTATCGTTCACCTATTGCAGCCGGAGGTCAGTAATCCTTGAGTTTGACTAAAATACTCTCTGGCTGAAGACTGGCGTGAAACTTTCATGGGAAACAGCCAGCTATATTTTTGAAATGTTACTTTTTCTAAAAAGTTAATGAACCTTTCTAAAAAGAAATATTTAGCTCCTCCATGTAATGGCCGTATTTTAGAAAGGCCGCCTAAGCTCAGACTTCTGTGTTTAAAGGTATACTAATGCCAGCGTGGAATTTTCGCGAAAAATATCCAGCTATATTTTCGGCACATCGAAATATGTACAAATTTTTCCTAAAAGGCAGCGACCTTCGAAAAAATATTGAACCACCTTTGAATCTCAATAACGGCCTTTTGTAAAAGGCCGCTCAAGTTCAAACTTTTTTCTTTCATGGTATACGAATGCAAGCGTGGAATGTTCGTGAAAAATCAGCACGTTAATTTCAGCACCTCGAAATGAGTGGATCCTTGAGTTTACTGAAGTACTCTACTCTCTGGATTAAGGTATTCTAACGCTCAATTATTAGGAAAAAACGCAAGCTTTATTTTCTGCACCTCAAATATGAATTAAAATCAGTCCAGAACTAAAAATGCGCAATCGCAATGGATAAAGAGCTTTTAATTAATTATTTAATTAATTGTCTAGGGTAATACCTTCCTTATGCCTTATAGTATTTGTGAGAAAAATTTGAAGAAAATCTGTTCACTAGTTTGGATTTCTATGGTGAGCAAATAAATTGGGGTTTTAGTTTTATTTACATAAATTTTGCAATAAAGAGTGTTCTTTACATTCACTCATCGAAATAATTAATCCTCTGATTACGCTTCGTGACAATTTTACTCGCTATTCATATAACAGCGCAAATCGAACGGAATTTAAGAAATCTTTCATAAATTTCAGCAGAGGCGATTATTTTCTGTGTTTTTATGAATGACAAACGCGGTTTGCAAAGCTTTCAAAATAAAATCAACGTTTCCAGTTAGTTTATATGTATAAAAAAAGAAAAGAAAATCGAATAATAAACTTCCTTCATGACGTTAATTTCGAAATAAAAATTTATGAAAGAAAAAGAGAATTTCTATCTTACGTTGACTGTAGAAACAGAATAATTTTTATCCGATTATAATAAATGTTTTGGAATTTTATTAAAGATAGCTATATTTATTACTTGATAATTTTTAAATGAAAACAATTGAAAATATAACTTGTTATAGCAGATACTGAAACGAAAGAAACTTGCAGCCAGGGTAATTATCGCTTCCATAAAACCACACGAATGTTAAAATGTTATGATAAAAATGCGCGTGATGCAGCGAAACCTCTCTGCAGGGGCCGCCCTCCGCTCCGAGCAGACCGGCCGCTCTGAAGGGCCTTCATTTTCGGAAGAGCGAATATTTATAAAATAAGCTCCAATTCATTATTTTTGACGCAGAGACTTATACAAGGTGGTCACAAATTACTTCAAAAATTAATTTAAAAAAGAATAATGTTACAACTGCGCAGTGGCGTAGTGGCGCCCAGGGTATGTTGTGATTCTCCTAATCGTTATCAGAGGTGTAGCAAGGGTAAGTGACACCCGGGGCCTGGCAATATTTTTTCATCCCCTTATTATATTTCACTTTAAAAAGTTTCATCAACGTTTTGTCTTCATAGCGCCCGTTAAGAGTGGCGCCTGGGCATGAATACTCCCCTTGCCCCCCCCAGATGCTACGCCACTGTAACTGTGGGTTTTTTTCTAATGAGAGCGCTTTTTTAAAAAGTTTTTTTTCAGACAGGAAACGCGCCGTTACGGTGATCTAGGTGATCGTAAATTATTGGACATCTCCCATTTCTGAGGGCCATTATCTGCAAAAAAACTGCATAGTTTTCGAGATATCCAGGAAAAACTAAAAGAGGGAACTAGAAAACGCGCATCGGCTTCCGTTGATCGGTAGCTATTGCGTGTGGAAATCTCTCGCTGCAGCAAATTTAGAGCGCCGTCATGGTATGCCACCTATCTGAAAAAACCCTTTTTATTTGTTCTCTCATTTAAAAAAAAACGCAGTTGTAACAATATTAGGTTTTTTTTTATTAATTTTTGAAATGAGTCCAATAATATATGACCTCCTGTATAAAGAATGTAAAACCACACATTTGAAAACATAAATCTACCGGACAATTAATCAGCGGCGTAGCAAAGACAAATGGTGCTAGTGGCTGAATATTTTCCTTTCTCCACGCGATTTTTCGTTTAATAAGTAAATTTAGTGAATTAATATTGGTCTACGCGGCCCTCTGTTTAAGATTGACGCCGAGGCCATCCGTTTCCGCGTGTCAACAACCCCCACCCTGTAACTAACATACGCATTTGTTCTTCCTAGCGGAAATGCAATGGGAGGTATATTAAAATCATTGAAGCATTAAGCATTAATTATAAAATATAAAAATATTAGAATACTGATGTTATATAATTAATGTTTGCCTTTAAATATTATAATGATAAAATTAATAGTTAATTTTGTAGCACTTCAGCATTATGATAATATCTCTTAGGTAATGTTGCTCTCTCTAGTATATTTTTATGGTAAAGACCCGAGGCGGATTTTGACGATATAAAGCCACAGACGCAAAAATGTTTTAGTCTCTTCCCCCTATCTAATGTCGTAAATGCCTTAACACTGCGAGAAACCCCTATTTGCACAAGATTGCTCCAAAATATTGCTACGATATCGTAACGATATTTTGCGGTATTCAGAATATCGAACAACATCGTGGGGATATTGTGGGGCATTCAGAATATCGAACAACATCGTGGGGATATTGTGGGGCATTCAGAATATCGAACAACATCGTGGGGATATCGTGGGGATAATAGGGAAGATTTTGAGGCCCCATTATCTCGAGAAGAAGGTGAGCGCCTCTGGCGCCTGTGCAAAATACTGCCACTGGTAAAAACATGGTCAACTGAGGAAAATGAATACGAGGAAGAATTTTATGGGTACTGTCTTCTGGCTGTGTTCTTAACCTGCATTATTAAAAAAAACTGGTAGATCGACGTGGGGCTCCAGTAACGAATTGCTCACTATGCGGTCAGGCTGGCTTCTGGAGGTTTTCCTCAAACTACAAACACAAATGGGGACCAGTTCCCCTTGAAAGTTCTCCCGAAGGTAACATATATAACTAAGTCATACTTCTATCTCAACTGCTACCTAGGTGCTCCAAGGTCGCTTTGACAAACCTATGCCAAACTTCCCTTCCATCATGAATCTTTGGCTCGTGGAGTTGAGTCGAATTCGAACCACCTCCACAATGTAGACCTCGTGTGGCTTCAAAACCGGGACGTTTATTTTCCATGACCATTACCTACAATAATGTAAGTGTTCATGCAGAAATCAAAAATATACTTCCGATTTCTTTTTAAAATTTTAAGTTAATCTTTCGACTAGTGTGATTTCATGAAGAAAACATTTAACATATCAGATCAGTATTAAACTAACAGTAATGGACAGAAACAATTTTTTTTAACTTTTTCAGTCCCAAGAATTTATTATTCCTTCTAAAATTCCGAAATTTGTGAAATGTACTCCTTTTGAGCCTAAGATAAAAGTTCAAAAGAAAAAAAATATTTTAATTTTTTAATTAAAATTCAAACTGATTCCAATTAGCATCATTCCATTGTCAAAACCCAAATTTTAAAATAAACGTTTATCAAAAAACAGCTTAAATAAAATATTTTAACGTATTTAAAAAATAATAAGAATAAAACTGTACTAATTTCATTTCAATTATGTTAAAATGGATTTTTATTTTTTGACATCTTTTGCTGAATAAAGTGAAGTTCAAAAAGGCAATTTTTGAATAGATAAAATCGATAGTGCAGCCATATACTGGCAAGAATAAAAAATATATTTGAAAAGAGGAAAATGGGAAGAATTTAATGATGTCTATTTGATATCAGAGGCAGGTATAGATGCCGAACAAAAAAAATGATGATTCCAAATGGCATCACAGGGACTGAAAGGGTTAAAAAATAAAACAATTAAAAAATTTAAATATCATTTAAAGTTCTATATTTTTGAGTTAAATCTTATATGTTTTAGAAATTCAAAATACTGTACATATCGGAAGCCTTCTCAAAGTCGTCGAATGAAATTTGAAATGCTCCGTGCGTTTCAGCTGGAAATATGGACACTCAACAATAAAACTAATTCAGCAGATAAAAAATATTTCAGACTTTCTTAAATTAATAAAATATCGATAAAATCCATTTTGGATTCTTATTACAAATATTTTTTAATTAATATTGCTTTTACGAATGAGTCGCATAACGTTATTTGTGAATGGAATACAATAATTAATTAACCGCACACTAAAACAATCATGAAATTTATGAATAAGTAATTCATCATAAATTATTATCTCTCTTCATTAAATTATAATTGTTTCCTTTTCTTAACAACAAATCAAAATATATTATTATTGTATACATTTCAATAAAATCGATTATGAAATTTCAGAAACGGAAACTTCAGCTCATGTTTTTTTTTTTTTTTAATCCTAAAATGTTTTTAAAAAATATTTTAGTTTGTGATAGTTATATGGAGACTTTAAAAAGCTGGACTGTATTAAAATTAAAGTTTTCTACAAGACAAATAAATAAATAAAAACCGAGGCATCAAATGAATTAGAAATATTAGCCATGTTTTAGAATATCCCAGCAGCGCCATCTGTCTTTCGTCCTTGCAACTATCGCCTACTGCTAACTTATCTGATAGCATCAACTTATTAGGCATGCATGGCATTGTCTAGAAAGCTCTAGATAAAGCTTTTTTCTTTCCGCGTGTCTACGAATGTTGACATTTGTCAGAGATTTGCGTGCTTTCATAAAAGACATTTTAAAAAATGCTATTTTTGATTTCTTTAAATAAATTTTTCTATGAATTCCCAAATTGACAAGTGTTTGGTTTGCTGGTTGAATTGTTTTATCGGAGGGTAAATCCAATATGTTTCATGATCATTTTAATATCTCAGTATTAATGTAAGAAAATTGCTATTTATTTGTTTTATTTATATTTTCGTGATATTGCATCTTCGAAAACAGATTGTACAAAGAGCAAATAAAAGTTTTTATTGCAAATTTCGGCATTTATTGATGTTTGCAGAACATACTTTAAGGAAATAAAAAGATAGTGAAATTAATCCTATTTAGCACAAAAGAATTTGTAAAACAGAAAAAGAAGAGTATGAAAAATGTATGATAGATAAAACATTTTACAGGACGAGTTTATTTAGCTTATAACTTTGAACTGGAATAACCTTTGAGTCATTGCAGATAGTACTGCAAGCTTTATTTTTTGAAAAGAACACGGAAAAAGAATTGAATTTCCAAAGTGAGAACTTTCAGAGTTATCACGAAAGCAAAACTTGGTAAAAAAAAATCCTTCCCTTGCAATCGCCTTGTAAGAATAACGAAAGCTTTCAAATTTCCGAATCAGATCTTTTACCATTGCTCCAGAAGGCTTAGGTTGGTATTTTAATGTAGAAAATCACTTTCGGAGAAACCGGGTTGCATTTTCAACACACATATACATGTAAATTTTTAGCTATAAAAGTAGGATTTTGTGGATTTCCACTTCCACTGTTCAGCGTGTCGGTCTCCTGATATTTCGAGCTTAGATATTCGAGGAAGAAGAGAACGGGGTATGCAGATTCACGACATAAAAGTCTGTTAAAAGCACCTTCATCTTCAGTAAAGCCGTTCTGCTCTCGGCAGTGGTGTAGCAACTGGCATGCTGATTTTAAAAAGTCTGTTAAAGGTACCTTCATCTTAAGTAACGTCGCTCTGCGAAACTTTTAAAACTAGAAGAAAAATAAAGGCATATATTTGTAGGGAATTTTTCGCTCTTTAATTTGTTAAATAAATTGTAATTTGAAAACAGAACATTCGAGACATTCAAGAAAAACTTGAAAAGGAAACCAGAAAACTCGCAACGGCTTCTGCTGATCTGTAGCCATTGCGTATTGAAATTTCTCGCTGCAGCAAATTTAGAACGCCGTAATGGTCCGACACCTATCTGAAAAAGACTTTTTTATTTGCTCTCTCATTTTAAAAAACGCAGTTATTATTATTTTTATTATTAGTTTTTTTATTAATTTTTAATAGGTCCAATAATTTATGACCCCCTGTGTATCTGGGTATATTCAGAGACATTTCTTCACATAAAATTTGAAGCGGTATTTTTATTTCTTATGCATACCATTTTTATTTTTTATCCATACCTTAATATATCATACAAAAACCTTTCATCGATAATTTTTTAATTGATTAAACTTAAAATTTTCCCCATTAAATTTGATTTTTCTTCATGTACCAAATACAGTTGATTATAATGGTATATTCTACCGTTTATATAATTATATAAGTGTTGGCTAGATCTGAACTAAAATTTTTAAGATTTTTCGAAATTTTCAAGATATTTTAGTCTAAAATCTGAGGTGTTTATTTGGGGAATTTTGGTCTTCCTTTCAATCTCAAAATCTGCACAAGTATACAATGGATCATTATTATGCATTTATTCTACTTCATCTCCTACATCTCCACTAATAATAAAGGAGACAGTGTGTGTGTCTGTCTGCATGTATATTGGCACTCTATAGGCCAGACCGCTGGACCTAGAGCTACGAAATTTGGCACAAATGAACTTTGGAGGGTGGGAATCCTCGGAGCCCTTTTTTTGAAATTTTAATTAATTAAAATTTAAGCGAAATTTCGGCGTTTATCCTTCATAACTTTCGAAATTATTAAAGCACAAAAATTATTTTTACACCACCTGAAAGTGCAAAACATTACCTTCTCAATGATATCAATTAAGTTGTACGATTTTTCTCTAATTTTAATAAATTTTAAAAATATTTTTTGCATAATTTACAACGCTACTTTTCATTGTTGCAACGCAATTCAAACCGTTTTCATTGTTTAAACAAATATTTATTTACGTGCTTCTATTCTATTCTTGAAAGCTAAGTAATATTTTTTTATGTTTAATGATATGTTTAAATCAGCATATTTTCAATCGGCTAACATGCTGCTGGAAGTAAAATGTGCCGCGCCATTTTAAAGTTAAAATCAAATGAATATTTTCAAGAGGAATAAGGAAGTGAAGATGATGCCACTGTATGATACCTGACACAGACAGTTACTGGACTCCATTATGGACGTTCAAGCAGTCAACGAACAGAATAGGTGGAAGGCTACTGAAACAACATGAGTTAAATGTCTATCACGATTTGGATTTAAAATTAATTTGTTAAGGGAACCATGATTATCAAATTATACACAAGAGATTCAATTGAAATTATATTCCCGGTGAACAAGCTGTTAGCCGAATGCGGTTAGTATTATATATAAATTTGCAATAGTTCCACGAATGGCATAGAAACTTATAATGCTAATATTCCAAAATAATATCTAGCATATACTTGAAATAAAAATAGACATTAAATATGGACAAATTCATATTAAAACATTGGCAATTGTTTTCTTGTCTTCAATTACAATTCCTTCATTTTGAGCGATTCAATTCTACTTAAGCATCTCAAATTATTCATCCGACCATCAAAGAAGTAAAATAAAAACAGATTTGGAAGCTTAAATATATAAGGCTTTTAGATAAGACAATAAAAAAGAAAATGTGATTTCCATTCGAAGCTCATTTTAACAGCAATCATGAAAATTACTTTATAAAATTTTTTTGTCCGAAATTTTGATACTTGTCTTCATAACCAAGCGACAGGAAATTTGATCGTGGATAAATGATTTTACATGTAATCTTGAAAACAATTTTGTGCATGCTTTGCCGGAAACCTTGACATTTGGAATCCTAGTCAAACTACAGAAACTTTCATCAGAGATTGCACATTTTAAAAGTAATCTTGAAAATCACTTTATAAATTTTTTTGGCGGAAAGTTTGACATTTGAAAACATAATCAAACTACAGAAAGTTTAATCGTAGATTAATCATTTTAAAAGTAATGTCGAAAATCAGTTTATAAATAATGTTTTGCCAGAAACTTTGATACTTGATTACGTAACCAAACTACAGAGAATTTCATCATAGATTACTGATTTTAAAAGCAATCTGGAAAACCACTTTGCGCATTTATTTTGTCGGATATTTTAATACCTGACAACATAACCAAACTACAGAAAGTTTCACTGCAGATTACTCTGTAAATATTACATAAAACGTGATCCACAGGCGTTTCCTTCAACAAAAATATTATTTTAGTGTTTCTATCGTCATTTCGAGTGAATTCCTCACGTGAGCGGCCGAAGGTCAGCATTCCCTTTTCTTTCTGGAGGTCTCCCTCGGCGAGCGAGAGGAAAAGTTCACTCCAAAACCGCATACCTGCTCCACTACACCCAGATCCACTCCAAGGGTTACGTAATTTGTTAAAATAAAGCATGGCTTTTTGAAGGTCGCAAACCTGTCCTCTTCCCCGTCGGCTGGGCCTCCCTCCTCATAAGGATCGCACTTCCATTTCGAACATGTCAGGCCGGGGATGGAAAAGAAATGTATAAAAGAATGGAATCAATGTTTGCTTTTGCGAGGAAAAGTGGACGAAGGGTCCCTGACCTCCGACGAACAACCTTTTCGCCCCTGAAAAGGAGGAAAAAATGGTATTTCGATGTGAGATCTTTCCCACCAACTCTTGTCAAGTGCAGTTAGTGGAAATGACCTGTCATCGCTGTCCGTTATTATCTGCTGGTGATGGACACACATCAAACGAAACCGCTCGCCAGGTGATAACTGTTACCGTGTTGACCTCTCTCAACAACAGTGCTTTTGCAAGTAGCATATCCAAATGATTTTTTTCTGCTTTAACTCATAAATAAAGATTTGTCTCCTGTTAGCACTTTTGAGAGGTCCTTCAACCACATAGAACATCGTAAATAAAGCCGCCGTGTTACTTTAATACGTTTTAATTGGTATAAACAAATATTTCAGGTAATGATATAGTTTGATGAACATGATTTATTCTCCATAATAAAACTTTTAATTGACCGTTGAACTAGGAATTTTGTCGTGTAGCGTGATGAGTGCCCATCTCCAAAACTGTAAATTATGGAGAAATGTGGATTTGCTGTCATATCTAGCCAAAATGAGTTTTAAAAAACAATCTGCATGGCATTCGAAGCATTTCGACAATGTTTTTCAGTGTGCAATTCATGGAGGCGAGGTGTTTAGAGGTCAAATGGGCTTAAAAATCTTTCAACAAATCGTTGTCGTTCAGGCAGAAATCACTAAGTCCACAAAAACCTTTTGCCGGACGACTGCAGTTAGTCAGAGTTTGCGATTAATTATTTTGTGATAGAAACCTGTTATCTAAACATAAGTAAATCAACCGTTGGAGCTAGAAATCTGTAAACTAATTATTTTACGATAGAAACCTCTTATCTAAACATAAGTAAATCAACCGTAGGAGCTAGAAATCTGTAAACTAATT
>BGPR01002809.1:118074-160460 GCA_013235015.1 Araneus ventricosus | reverse complement strand
CCGGTCTGCAACATTCCATTAGTAGTGTATAGAGAACAGTTGGAACTTGCACACGTACCGGCGCCTACATAAAACCGATCGGCTGCCGAGAATAGTCACTGCGCTTCGCCGACATCGGCAGCTGCGGGGGGTCCCAGTGACACATGTAAATCTACTGGCGCTTGCACACACGCCGATTTCTGTCATCCGGTTTCTTGCAGACGTTTCCAGTAGCATATGTAATTCTTCTGACGCTTGCACACACCGGTTTCAGCCGATCGACTTGGCTCTCGTGGCGAAATAATAAAATTAGTAACATATTGAAAAAAATATTGAACAATATTTTAAGGGATATTTTTTTTTATTGATATTTTAGGCATAAGAATGAGAAAATCACTCATACATAAAGAAATTTTTAACGGATAGTTAAAAATAATGGATTTCAGTGGCGGATTAAGCTTGTTAAAAGACCAAGCGCTTTAACATTTAGAGGTCTCTGAATATATATATATATGCTTTTTTACATTTGAAGAAGTCGGTTTTTCTAATTTTAAAATAATATTAATGATTCCGCATACATTTCATACTTTTATTTCTATTTTTTAATTACATTTTGTACTTGCTTTGTTATTTATTTTTAATTAGCTTAATAAATCTTTGTTGAATAATTGCAATGCCTTAAAGTTAGTTATAGTTAATTTAACATAATTTTCTAATGAATTTTCATTTAACATAATTCGCTTTTAAATAAGAATAATTTTCAAAACAACTTTACTCTCCGATTGCCTTAGAAATAAATATAAATTTGTTGCTTTCATCTTGGTTTCTCCCTTAGTTTTGATTTATTAACGCAATAAATGGAAATTCAAATTTTTTCGAATGTCGAAGTGTTTGCTTTCTACAGTGTTAGGTTATTATCACAAGAATTCTTAATATTAACACATTATAATTTGGTTGTATTGCCAAGTCAATTTTTAAGGTGTCCGCCTGCGTTGTAAACCCATTTTCTGCCGAAAATCAAAAACATTTTTTTCGTTCTGGAATATGATTTCAATTGAATTTTTAATTATATATATATTAATATATAATTTTATATTATTTTTATATTCATAATTTTAAATTCATGGCTGCTTTAAAAACGTAATTTTTAACTTCAGATTGCGGTAGATATTTAACCCAGGTTCTTTTAGTGATTTGCACATATTTTGTTCATTGTTTACATAAATGTACCTAATGGAGTCAAATAACTGACCATACTATATGACATCTATAATCCCAAAACTCCTTTTATTTTACTAAAACTATCATCGCAAATGAAATAAAAAACATTTTATTAAATATTTGTTTTGACAACAGTATTTGTGTTCAACAATGAACGAACGAAAGTACAACAACGAAGGAAGCGTTTTTCACTCTTTCTTTTACTTAATTATTCACTCAATATTTATTTCTGTTTAGTTGCAATTTAGATTTAGTTTAGTTTTAATTTAAAATATTCTCATTATGAACTTCTTTACTTTTCATGTCATTATTGAAAATTTCGGTAACTTTTTTTTTAACATTTCGAATTCTTACGAAGAATTTTGGTTTTAAGCCGTTGATGCAGTTCATTGAATGATGGTATTGTCATGCGAAAAAAATTGAAGAACTTGTTATCCTTTTGAAGTTCTTTCAAAAGTGTATGAAATATTCCTGTTTGCTCCCTTTTCTGGTTGATTGGATGAACCCAGTAATTACGCTTAATCCTACGACGCCTGAGACGTCGGTAAAGCAACCACATAGCAGCAATACGTTTTGGATTCATTTTAACTTCAGAAAAAAGAAAAAAAAACTGTATTCGAGAATGACCTGATGTACATCCGATATGAAACCGACCGACAGGAATCGGCGTGTGTGCAAAGAACGCATCGTCTGCAAAAGTAGATTATTTTCAAACCGGTCTGCAAAAATCGGTGTGTGTGCAAGTAGCCTAAGGCCCGGTACACACATGCTATTTCTGTCGGAAAAGTCATTGGTATAAAATGCCGGAGAATCGATTAACGAATTGAAGTGCATTGATACGAGATGGGTAGTACACATGCACCCCCATCGAGCTGCGATGCGGGACAGTCATTACCGAGACAATTGCTGATCACGGCGAAAGTAATATATGTTTCGGTTTAAGTCGTTAGCGACACTCTTGCTCTTTGGGAGGTATTTTGTGTCCTACCTCTAGGTATCAATGTAATTCAAGGGTGAGAATAGTATTTTAATTTCGTTCCCAGACATCGGTGGCCATTTGAACATGGACACTGGTAGTGAACTGACCGGATGTGGTTGAGAGAACTCACTGTAAAAATGTGTGGGGGAATTCCAGATTTTACTAGAATGTATAACTCTGGGCGAATACTGGAATAACAGTTTTAGTAGAACAAACGAATACAGACGTTTCCTGTGTGTGTTAGTGCTCGTGCGTTATATTAGCATTATTTATAGATACACAGTATGAGGCAATGGCTGAAAAGTGTTTATTATGTGAAGATTATGTTGTGACTGATAAGTGTGGTGTAAGTGAAAAAGGAATAGATGGGTTAATTAAGGCCAGTATTGCAAGAAAAGATGGGAAGCATGAACTATTCAGAGGACAGAAAAAAGATTGTTCTTCATGCTTCTTGCAGGAAAAAAATACACGAGACCTCAATCAATTACAAAGAACTTGAAAATGCTGTTAACTCCATATTTTGTCGCTGTACAACTGTGTGTGGTGGAAGATTGGATCGGAAAGCCTGGCATGCAATGCTCTTCTGTTTGTGGCAACCTGTCATGGTATCTGTACTAATGGTGCACCTCTAGAAGAACAGGGTTCAGAGAGTTGACGAAAGTAGAAGAATCGAATGAATTTAATTCGAACAAGTGGCAAAAGTGTTTATGCATATTTTTTTGTAGGTATGTATAATTATATATATATATATATAATATTATGTTATAATAGATAGCCGCCAATTTGAAATAAAAACTTTCTTTCTTAAAAATGAAGGACTATTTTTGTAGGAAATTTAATGCAGTTTAATTTTGTAATTGAGTATTTTTCGCTGAACCCATAGTTTTCGAGATATTTAAGAAAAAATGAAAACACCCCCTTTAAACCCCCTGTACCCCCCGCGTAACCCCCACTGTCGGGGACTTTTAGTATGTTGTTTAGGGCACTATTCCCTACAACTGTGCCAAATTTCAAAACTACGCCATTTATTTTTTCCTTCGTTGACTCGACTAGAATTGATCTTGTGGAGAGAAACGGATTGAGGGGAGGAAGGGATCACGACTGTTCTTCAAATATATTTATGCCCTCACCCACCTCGACACCACCACTATTCTCAACACATACAATACGACCTTTATAAAATGATTATATAGGCATGAGGTGCTTTTGAAGGTTGTTACTTCGGCATTTTTTATTGATTTTACCATTACAATAAGGAATTTCAGAAATAATCACTTCTTCAACTCCCTATATCTTCTAAACTATTAATGATAAAATAAAGATGTAGGCCTTTTTGTAGGGAATTTAATGTAGTTTATTTTTGTAATTGAGAATTTTTCTCTAGAACCCATAGTTTTCGAGATATTTAAGAAAAACTGAAAACGCACCCTTTAAACCCCCCGCGTAACCCCCACGGTCGGGGACTTTTAGTATGTTGTTTAAGGCACTAATCCCTACAACTGTGCCAAATTTCAAAACTACACCATTTTTTTATTTTTCCTTCGTTGCCTGGACTACTATCAGGCTCTGAACATGTGGCAAGGAAACAACTAGAGAAACTGTTTCTTCAAGCAATGCTGAAGAATATTTTGTAAGACTAGTGATATTTATACCTATAGTTGATCATTTTATTTCCGAAGTTGGTTAAGGTTTAACCCAGACTTTTATGGGATTTTACCTCTGAAAGGCATCATACTGTCGAAGAATGAAATCTACAACGACAATGATATTCATGCAGCTTTGAAGTATGACAGGCTTCTTAAAAGTTCGGAGTTTCAATTAAAATCAGAATTCAAAATATGGCGAGCAAAATGGTAAAGTGTGGTTAGGTTGACCTATTTGGTAAGAAAAAGATTTTTGAAATGGAATCGCAATCACCCCTGTGTGACTTCGGGTATGGCTAAAAGAGGAGATGCTGGAAATGCCATCAACTTTTCATGATAGTTTCATTTGCTACCAAATTACATATTATTTGTATTAAAGATGTAACTGATAGTGTGCCTGTTTATTAGTTTCTAAGAAGTCTTTAAAAGCTGTAGAAGAAGAAATCTAGTCGTTAGATTCACTCTGATTATATTTAAATTCTAAACAGATCATTGCAGATACTGAATGAATATCCGTTATGGTTTCCTGGTTTAAGCTGCAAAAATGGCTGAAAAACCAGTTAGTATAAGCCAAATCCCACCCCACCCTTTCTTCTCAATATATAATTAATAGTTTCTAGAATAAATAATTTAAAATGGAAATAACGCTAACTACAGACTGAAGTAGACATTTTGAATTATTTACCAGATATTCCATAAAAATATTAACATAATTTTTTATTCTAATAGTTATGCATTATCGTTCGTTGCAGTTATACTTCGGCTTAGCAGTGTACCTGCAAATCCATGATTTATGTATATTACTTTTTCATTTGAATTAAATTTTTGTATAAAAGCAGTTTTAAATTCGATTTCTCTTTGTTCTGATGAGTAATTGGAGAATAAAACATTGAGTCTGCAAAACAACAACATACCGCAAAAAGGGATTGAATTTGATTCTCGGAAATATAGAAGTGTTTCATTTTTTACGTAAATGCAGTGCTTATAATTTTACTGTGAACGTAGATATTGAGAGTTAATAGAGTAAACCAAAATGAACTGCATGCATTTAAAAAGTAGATTTTTTATTTTATCGTTGAAATTAAATTATTCAGATTTTATTAAAAGTTAATTCAAACTTTTTCCCTTCAAATAGTAACTTGTGTTTTTAGCTTTTACCAATTGAAAAATTGTTTGTTAATGCAGTTCTGAATTTCCTTCAAACTTTTTCCTGCGATGACATTTTTTTGTTGCTTTATGATGCAATATAAATCCACTAAATCTGTGGTTCTTAAACTATGATTCTGAACTTCAAAAGGATAGCTTAGGAGAATTTGAGAATAGCAAAAACTTCTACTCCACTAGTAATATTTTATAATACTAATAGACAAAGAAATAATTAAAATTAAAAAAGCTTTTAGAAAACACGCTTTTTTTAGAATACTGAAAATTAGAAAATTATTTTTTTATCAAAAATTTGGAAGTCGAAGTAAAAATTGTAAAAACGTGAGACGCTGATATAAATACTTTAAGGAAATTGGAATTTCAATCTTATTCTTAGTTTGTTTTAATTCTTAATGAATGATTAGGAGGTTTTTTTTTGTGATATCCATTGTGGGTTAGTTTCCTTATCGAATTCTTTTCAGCGCCTCAGGCTTTTATGATTGTGCTTTGACCTCCAGATTTTTGATTAAAAAAAAATATCTTCTACTTTTTAGTACGCTAATAAAAGCGTGTTTTTAAAAAACTTTTTTACTTTTATTATTTTCTCTTTTTTTGGTCTTTAATATATATTTCATAATTCATCATTATAATTATTAGGGAATCTTGTCATCTAATCTTTCTCAAATTCATTGCCACATGGTGCCTCTCATTTAGAATTGAAATTAAGTGATTAATTGATAATTAAGTTCTGAAAATATTTAAATATTATATTGTATCTAGAAACACACAATTATATTGAATTTCAGAACTCAAGCACATCAGGAAGTGAATGAAAAATCGATTACAAAATGCATTTTAACAAATATGAAGGAAGTCAAGTGTTAAAATTACCTTGATTTAAAATGAATTATTCAATTGTTTCAATAACTAAATTAGATTCAATTTATTCTTACGTATTGCTAAATAATTATTCTAACTACATAATTATATATTATTAATAATTATTTATATTTACTTATAATTATTTATTATTAATAATTATTTATATTTACTTATAATTATTTATTATTAATCATTATATATTATATAATAATTATTATTACTGAATAATTATATATTTTTACTTTCTTATTCCTTATTTATGCATAATTGCGTATAAAAGTCGCAAACATTTCTTTTGGCTGCAAAGGGTTAGCGGTTGTTATATTTAGGAGCCTTAAACTAATTTATAATATAGTACTTAGCATTGTCATGAACCTGATGAAGTTATTCTTTAGTGTTATAGTTTTAAGAAACTACTTTTTAATTTTTCTCTTATTTTTCACTTTAATTACAAACAGAAAAGATTAAAATTTCTATGTGCCATCTCAGTCTCTGGATTAAGACGATTCAGAAGTTTGAAAATTTTAAATAATGGATCGACCTCAAAAATGCATCGTTTATGTTTCTTTTCTTTTTTTAATTTGATTTTTCTTTATTTAAAACTAAACTAACTGGGTTTGCCTAGAAACTAGTCTGTTGATTGCGAAATTTTGAGGGGCAGTTGGGCGATACGATTATAATACTTTATGCTAACGTTCCATTTCAATATATACACGACAGATTATGATAGAAACCGGACTTAGATTTCTGACCCTCTGATCACAAACCATTATTTTACCCTATTCCTTTTAAACTTATCTCTGTCTACAGAACATTCTTTATTGACTCTTTAGAACATTTCGAGAAGAGAAAAAAAATAAATAGAAGGGTGATGATTATTTTATTTCGTAAGCGCAAATTTTTTGATATGTTTATTCCGTGATTTTTCTATTTATAAATGCGTATTGCCCTGTGATTTTAATTTCGGAAAAAATATAAAACCATTTTACGCGCCCCAAATTTCTCTAAATATGTATTTATTTTCACATTGAGATTTTCTAAATATTTTCTTATTTACAAAAGTCATCGTTTAAGGGAAAGTCGGCGCCAAATCTTTTGCAGAAGATAAGCCAGTTTCTACTAAGATATATAAGATGTTGTTGTTGATACCGTTCAAGTACTAGAAAAAGAAATATCATTCCTGTCTGTTCTAAAAGAATTGCGAAAAAAGACAGAAATGTTTTCTTGCTACTACTTCATATTGTAGAAAAATCGAGAAGGTACACTACATTATACTACATAGGAAAGCAATTTATGCAAGTTTCTTGCGAAACTGTGTAATAGCTTGCAGATTATTCCTGAAATTCGCTAAATAGAGATTTCGTTTTATTCCATTTCATAGATATGAATTACGAAATGGATGTAATTTTACGTGCGTGTTAAATATTCGTGTTATGATTTTCTTAAATAAAGTTAGCTTTCTAAATTTCTATTTTTGCAAAATTCTGGAATAGTTACTGTAAATAAAATACGAGGAGTAGACCATTCTAAAAATTTGGTGAGGCGAGATTTTTTAAAATTCTGTTTTACAGATATGAAATAGAAAATGGATATTATTTTATATGCGTAATATATAAGCGCGTTATGATTTTCTCAAATGTACTGAACATTTTAAATTTTGTTTTAGGTCTGTTTATATAATTAAAAAAGAGGATGATCTTCACGATAATCGCGACTAGGATTTCTAAATAAACTTAATGAATCCTAATTTTTACAAAAAAACATTAATAATTGTATCTAAAGAAATTTTTTCTCTTCTCTTAAAGAGGAACTTCAACTTTTTCATAAAACTTTTATTAGTATATTTATAACTTTTTGCATATTTATTTTATAGCTTGTTTAGTTAATGTAGGGTTGATTTAAAACAAGAATTCTTAGTTTTCCATTGTTGGAATATTCCTATTTTTAATTGCTATTTAGATGCAGTGATTGCGAATATGTCTAAGTACTTTTGCAATGAAGATAATTGTTATTTATATCCAACTGTACGAGATTATAATTCACTTCAATCAATCCATAATAACGCAACTTGTGAAATTCTGTGGAATAACTTTCAAAGAAACCGTCCCAGCAGTTGCCGTCCTGGAAAATTCTGTGGAATAAATGAAACGCGATTTCTATACTGCCACACTTTACTTTACACTACGGTGCACCCCCGACTCCAGAGATTAAAAATCTCCGGTTTGCGGTACACTGCCCCACGCCCCACTCAAGAAAAACACTCCTCCCACTCCTGAAAAAGTTTTATTTGAAAAATATTTTCACTACTGCAATTGTATAGATAAGGGGAAGTTTACATTAGGGATTTATTCTGTCAGGTCCTGGTGGTACGTATTATGTGCAACCGTTCTATTTTTAGCGCTTTCTGGATGGTTTATTTTTTGTACTATCATTACCTTATACTTCTAAAGTCTCTTTTTAGAAATGTAGCGTACTTGGTAGAGTTAACTTAATACATTTATTTAAAGTTTAATTAATTATTTGTTTCAGTTTGAGAGGATTTCCTGGAAGATGAAGTCCTGTGAAAATTTTCGTGACCTCATTAGAGATCACGTTGCATAAGATCAAGAGGCGTTGCTTTAAACTTTTTCTTCCATTTAAAATATTGCTTAATATATACAACGGTTTACTTAGTTTCTATGAATTCAAATTATCTATCCTTACTTTAGAAAAAAATCTACCAATAACACCAGCAAATGTAAAATTTCAATCTATTGTTTAAAATTGCTAGTGTCTTTTGCAGGAACAATATCAGATATTTATAAACTTAATTTTATACGTATGTGTATATTTTAAGTAAAACATTGAAATGATAAAGGGTTAATTATTATTCCGTACACATATTTTAAAACAGCAAACAAAAGTTTATAGAAATTCAATTCATTTCATATAGAAATTCAATTATATTCAAGATTAAAGTAAAAAATTATTAGGTAATGCCACAAACCGCGTTGTTTGCAGATTTATTTTTTTCATTGTTAAACCTATATAGTATACATGGCCACAAAAGGAAGTTACAAAGATCAGCCCTAAATAGAGCACGTTGCATGCGTTTGTTAAAAATACATCAATAAATTCTATAATTCCATTTAATTAACCTTTAGTGTATCTTTGATTCTGTTTATTATTATCCTTTATTAACCTTTTTAGTATCAAATCCCGAAGTTTTGAAATGCAATTTGTTGATGTAGCATTTTAACTCTACCATCTCTTTCTCTATGCTTCTCTGTTAAACATTTTTTTTAAATTTTTAATCCGTACAAATTGCACCATTGTACGGAAATCAAATGAAACACGACGATCTTGGTTGCGATAGCACCAGGGCTGGTTTTACCATTTGCAACACTGAGCGGTCGCATATGGACGCCACAACGATGAGGCACTTGTCCATCGAACAAACTACGGTTCTTTTGTTACTTCTCGAATGGCAAATTGAATTTTCGAAAAAAAACTTGGACATTAATATCCTTGCTTATAGATATGTTAACATAAATTATAACAATGCGTTTCAAATTTATTTATCGAGTTGCGTATATTTGCAGCATTGCTAATATCAGTATCTAGTTCAGAACAGAGTTTTTCAAAACTGAAATTGATAAAAGCATATACTCGATCAAGTATATGCTTTTATCAATTCAAGATCATAGCTCAAGAAAAAGTGACAGGTCTGGCAATAATATCAATTAAATACGAAAAGCAACTTATCTTGAAATCGATACATCAATTCAAATATTTACAAGAGCAAAAGCACGAAAAATTAATTTCTCATAATAGATATTAAATTTCAATACATATTTAACTTTAACTGTCAATATATTATTAAGTATGTTAACGAACTACTACCCCATCAATGAACTACTGATGTTTTGAACACGAGTTAAATGAAAATTATTAAAAACAATATGCATGTTTGCTGCAGTTTAAATATTGTTTTGTTAATTTAAAAACCTCAATAAATTTTTGCATATCAAATTTGTTTATATTTGGCTATGCATATAAGTATGTATTGATAAGGGACACAAGAATTTTTCTATTTATAAAGGCACCTTGTACCCTTACACAAGCTATCTCAAAGTTTCTTTTTCTACTTTTGAAGGGAGATAAAATTTTATATACATTTTTTTTTTACTTGAACTCATGTTTGTAAAGATGGAATTTTACAATCGATTTTTCATTCACTTAAAAATTTGAAAACTGTACATTACGTTCCTAATGACAATGCAATATTTAAATATTTTCAAAACTTAATTAGCAGCTAATCGATAAATTCAATCAAACTGCGATTCCATTCGAATGGCGCCACCTGGTAATGAATTTTTAAAAAATTATTCAAGACGTCATAATATTCATAATAATGAATTATAAATTACAGACTAAAAAGTAGAAAATTAATAGCACTAAAAATTTCTACTTCTTAGTTCTCTAATAAAAGTGTGCTTTTAAAAACTGTTTTCATTAAATTTATTGTATTTAAAGATACCCCTCCAGAGCTTACATGATCTGCTGCTTCATATTAACATTCGTGGTTTAAATAAGTCCTGGCCTGACGTCAAATTAGACTAATTTAACAGCTACCGATGATAGGATAAAATGAGTTCGAAATTTAATCAACATTATCATTCATTTTTTTATTCAAGCCCATTCAGCTTCAAATCGAAAAGATGTGACAGATCAAATGAAATTGATCTGTCAGAACAGAAAAATCTCTGCAGTGCATTGTATACTACTGAATGAATAGGTGAAGGATAAACCAGTAACTCAGCTTGGTGCGATAGTTGAAACAAACGCGTGCAAGTTTGTCCAAATAAATACGATAAATAAAACTCGAATTTATCTTTTTTTCGAATACTGTCAGTGAGTATTGTAAAGGAGAAAGAATTCCAGACAGCACTCCTTAATAATCTTAATATAAATTCAGTTAATTGTCCATTCCATTAATAATCTTCGTAGCCTTAAGTTAGTTTGGAAAACATACCACTAGATGGCTCCATGAAAAAGGAAGATTGCTTCTCCGTTATTTCGTGAGAAAGTAATTTTTTTGAATTTTTAGATTTTGAAAATTAACGGGGAGCTTTCACTGGGAAGGGGGGGGGGATGGAGAATTTAGACAACTTAACACCCAACAAGTGTTCTAATAACAGTGTAGGTATAAACTTAATTTCATTACATGAAAATCCCTGGCCCGGCTGCAGTGGCGTAGCTGCAACTTTTGTCGCCCGAGGCGATCTTTCAGTATGCCACCCTTCCTTTACAATCTACATAAACCTCAAAATAAAAAATAAATCAATTCCGGAGGGAAAATTGATTAAATAGTGCAATCCGTCGTTTGATGCTCTTGATCTGTGCTGATAGGTTGCGAAATTGCGCGTATCACTTCTTTCTCATACCGGCAATTTACTGAAAAAAGGCGAAAAATATGAATTGATTATAATAGATATTTGTTTTATGTATACAGTGATTGAACTAGTGTCTATTCTCTTCTTAGTTATAAAATTGTTTTCCTACATGTCTGTTTTTGCCGCCACTTTCGAAGCCCCGCCCCCTTATCCCCTATAACTACACCACTGCCCGGCTGCTGTTTCAAAGAAAGCGAATGAAACTTCAGAGATTTCAAGATATCGTACAAAGAAATAAAAAAAAATGCAAGAATAAAAGTTTTTTCAGTTACAGTTATAGATAGATCATCTTAAGCTTTTTTTCAGTGAAAATATTCATTTTATGCTTTCCTCCACTATTGTAACTAGTGCCATCTTAATCATTCTCACCATTGAAAGTTCTCCTCAATTCGAAAACTGATGTCTGTGTCCGGTAGTGTAGAGAAAAAGTGGCACCCGGAGCTTAATGTAATTTTTTCGCCCCAATCGTCATCAGTGGCTTAGCATGAGCAAATGGCCCCCTCGCAGAAGCGACCCGAGGTAATTTTACCAACCGGGCAAGGCAACAATATGGCGCCCCCTACCCACCAACCAACATATTTTTAAAAATTCTATAGTGTTTGCATTCTAAATTTCAAACAGAATTTTACTCAGAAATATGCATGCTTTACCTGCAAATATGACTTCATATTATGGTGAGAAGACTTCAGCTGTATTTAAGATTATATGATGATCTTACTGAAATTAAAATAATATATTCAACAAATTTTAAAAATATATGCCTTTATTTTTTTAATCTTAAAACATTTTTCCCTTCACATTACCATTTTGACGCCACGGGGAATTGCCCGGGCCGCCTCTGCCTCCTCGTCATATTTAGTTTTTAAAAAAATCTGAGAAATCTGAGCTCATATATACCCCTCCCTTACCCCCGTCGCTACATCACTGGCTATGCCGTGAATAAGATTACATAGCAATAGAGAGAATTATCGCTATCTACAACGTAAAGAAAACCAATTTCACCATGTCTACCTTTTGGAATTTCTGCCATAAGACAAGTACATATTTTACATGATTTATAAAAATACTGAAATTATCTTCGGTTTCAGTTCATAAAGGCTGAACTCCTTTCGAATGCGTTTAAATTTGATACAATTATCAGTTTCATCTGCATTACAAACTCAAATATCCGAAAGCTTCTTAAAGAACCTATAAGATATTTTATGAAAGTACAGAATTTTCATTTTGAACTTTAACCAAAAAATGTGTTTCCTCTTCGGGCGCAAAACTTGACTGTGCTTAAACCGATGATATCTAACCTTCTGTTTATATGGTTTTAGCCATTATATATATGGCGTTGCGGATACGATGGGCGACCTCCACGAATGCTGGTTTCGAGAAAAACACGGCTGAAACTTTAGCTCTCGGACAAACCCAACAACAAAAAAAGGGATTTAAGCTGTTTCTTTACTCTAGGATGTCTGAATTTTTGTAACAAATGCATAACAAACAAACATTCTGAGCTGAGCTTCTATAGCAAACATTCTGAACTGATAAAAGAAATGCCAAGCAAAAAATTAAGGAAAAGCAGATTTGTAACAAATAGAATTTTAATGCACAAAAATACTAATTAAAAATATTTAAAAAGGTCAGAACTCACAACTTTCTTTACCTCATTCAACTTAAATCCATCTGGCCTGATCAATCTCACCAAAGTTACCGTTTCTTATGATTCCCCTGCACCTGCGTCTTGACATATATGAATGATTTATGAAAATTGCCACTGCGTTCTTATGGCTCTGTATCTTACTTATGTATGATTTATGAAATGCCATACCAGGATTATTATTCATTTTTTAAAAAGAAATGTAGAATCTCTGAACTTCATGAATGTATTGGAAATCGGTCAACTCTGTTTGCAGGCCTAAACATAGTTTTTGGCACGAAATATTCAAAATGGATATTATTTTTGTAAATTTCATTTTAATAAGTAGTTTTCTAAAATATACAATAAAAATATAAAATTGGATTTTTTTTTTCTTTCTATATTATTCCTTATCTACATCTTTCTTTCTATCAAGCTCCTTTGTAATATTACTGACGTATTGGCTATTTTATTTCTAGGTCGCTTGTGTTAAGAAACGTTAGGGCTACACAGTGCCCTAAAAATGACAAAAATAACGATTTCTTTTCGATGGCCGATACGGTTGGAAAACTTGACTTCAAATTTTAAATCTGATATCCAAATAGTTTTAAAGATATCTGAAGCTTTCTGAGTGTTGTCAGTCTCAAAATTTGACGCTGAGGGGGGGGGGGGGGGGGTTTTTTTTGTTTTCATTTTGAAGCATTTTTCGATTCTTAAAATTAATTAATTAAAAACATTTTGTGAATAAATCAATTCCTTAGGTGAAATGGTTATTATAACTTCAACGTTCACTACTCGAATCGTTTCTGTTTCTTTATATTCTGCGTTCATTTTAAGTTCTCATTATTACCTAACTAATATTCACAGAAAGGTCTTTTTCAAGACCAATATTAATTTTTACACAAAGTTTTTTTTATTTAGAAGCTTTGCAGTATAATATTATTGTTTTTTATTCATTTTTCTGTTGAGAAAATGCCACGACCGAAAAGTTCTCGAGTTGCTAAGAGACATAATTTTTTGAAGAGCTGGAAGACTAATTACATAATATTTCAAATAAGAAAAAATATATTCCATCACATTGAGTTAAAATGGTGTTTTAGTGCATTTTATAAGTTGGGAAATAACATACTAAAAAATTAGATTTCTTGCAAGCATTATTAGTTTTTGTTTTATGCCTTTACAATCTTTAAATGCATTTTTCTCAGGCTTTTATTTTTGGTGATGCAAGTGTTTTCTACTCCTTAAGACTTTTTTTCTGTTCAAGATAGAGTCTTGAAATTTTTTGTAGATACTTTCACATATATGTGCTATAAAAATTAGCATGGATTTAGGCCTGACTAGTTAGTTCTAGAGAAAACAAAATGTTTAATGTAAACTACATAGTATAGTTAAGATTGCCGTTGTCATTTTTACAGAATGGAATATTATTACCTAAAAAATAACTGATAAATCTTTTAAAATTGAGAATTTAAAAATCGGATCCATTCCAAAAAGTTATGTTGATAAACTCATCTGTTTTTGTGTTTCATCCTATTCTTGTTGGTTTATTTTCTTATTTAAACCACATTGATGACGATATACGAATTAGATGCATGCGCTAAAAAGACAACTTGTTGCTCTTCTCGCTATAAACAAATGCAATTGTGAAAATAGCCAGCGAAAATATTGCCTGTTGAGAATCATATTGGCGAATATCCGAAATTCATGAACTAAGAAAATAACTTCTGAAAGTTCTTTTTACTTTCTCGTATACGAAGTATACAAAGAGAAAGTATTGTAATCGTCAAAAAATTCGAACTCGAGATTTTGACGAATCTCCACATATTAAACCTCCCTGAATCCAAAAAACACAATTTTGAATTATGCCTGTCTGTGTGTCTATGAACACGATAACTCGAAAACTATTAGAGCTACGGGAATGGAATTTGGTATGTGATCTTTGCACATAATTTGTAGGTTTCTATCAAATTTTGGTCAAAATCCGTCCACGGGAAGTCTCTCTGTATGTCCGTGTTAATGTGAACGCGAGAACTCACAAACTTGAATAGCTAGGTGGATAAAATTTGATACACATTTTTATCATCAGGAATGTAGGTTTTTATCAATTTTTGGACCAAATCCGTTAAAGGGTTGAGTATCTGTCAGTCTGTATAATCGCATACTTTTGAATGCAATAACTTCTTATCAAAATTACTTAGATAAATGAAATTTTGTATGTGGCCTTCTAACCTTAATTGTAGATTTGTGTTAAATTTTTGTGTCAATCGGTTAAGAAAAAAGGCGTTTAAATTGCATATTCGGTTGAAATTGTTATTGTGTATTGGCGGCAGTTTCGGTTGTTTATAGTATGATTTCCTTCCGCCTTGGCGCGGTCTACGAAAGAAATAGTAGCAAGCAGCAAACGCGATTTTCGGAAATTATGGCAACCCCCCTAAACACCAGCCTGGTTTAAATTACGGAGTTCCGCTTTGTGAGAAAAGTTCACATCATAATTTTGAAAGAGAAATTATAATTTAGAAGCTGACATAACCGAGGAGCCCCCTAAATTGAAACTTCGTTTTGACATTCTCCAGATGGATGACTTTGATTAACCAGAGGTGTGGTGAAATCTTATGTGATATATATAATAAAATTTCTTACTCAAAAACGTTAAATAAAATCTTATTAGTTGTGGTACCCTCAACGCGCATAAAAATTGCGAAAATACGCAATTTCAAGTTTTCGGGAATCAAGTTTCAAGGTCAAGTTTTTGGGAATACACAAATTTTATATGTTTCATTGTAAATCACCATTCATAATTTTTTTCTCAAAATACCCAGGCCTTGGCTAAATACCCGGGTTATATACCCCAAAAATATTTACCTACCCACTGGGTATTTACCCATCCCACATTACTGGTCGTATGCGAGAAAGTTTCGGGGAGGCCACTCCCGCTGGGTTTTTTTCGTATGACGTCTGTCGCCCTCTAGAGGCAAGTAGTTTCAGATACCCTTTCGCCTTCTTTGCATATGAAAAAAGGATTCATTTAGGTGTCATTTAATGGTCTTAACTCAAAAATGAAATTTTAATTTCGCCGCTATGATTCTAGACAGGCGGTATAATATGTACATATACTAGTATGCCATTTTTTTCTAACCAGGTTTGAGAGTCAAACTTTTGAAACAAAGATGTGAGTAAAACGCACCAAAGAAAAATGGCACTAGAAGCATAATAATACATTTTCCCCCTCTCGACCCTTAGCGCGGTTAGCTTAAAATAGTGAAAAAGACGCCTTTCGTCACTGTTTCAAGACTGGTGCTCAGGACATTCTATAGGTCCCTTGCCCCCTCCCCGTCACTAGCTCAAGCTCACTGAGTATGAAAAGTAGGTATCTGGAAAAAGACGTATTCATACGCTTCCGAGGGGCAAAGTGTTAAGACCCTATTTACACCGGACAATCGCGGCCAGCAATGGGAGGCTATGTAACCCCAACAATATCACGTCACCAGTCGACAATCCGAAGTCAAGGTCACACGCATGCTCAAACCTTTGGGACAGTGGAGATGTGAACTGGACAACGACCTGCTGCTGTCTCTTTTTAGTTTCTGCGCATGTGTATGTCCATGACGTCAGATTGTCAACTGGTTATGAGATTTTGTTGGGGTGCCATGGCCTTCTATTGCCAAAGATTAAGTAATCAGGGTCTAAAAAACGATTCACTACTTACAATGCGTCATAAAATATTCCTCTCTCGCTACACACAATCGGTCCCTAAAGAACAACAAAAATTCAAATTTCATTTAAGAAAAACTAAAAAGTAGATAGTATCTACGATATTCATAAATTGAATGCGTTAATTTGAGCCCAGTTTCAAATTGTTGCTGAGTGCAACAAATTTTACATATTTCTTTGAAATATAAATAACTCTGAATGATGAGTTCATTCTTAAACACACGAAAAGAAATTGCTCATTCACATTTTTGGCTCAGTTATTACTCAGAAATTATTAACACTGCTAAAAAGGACTGGCTAGATGAAACATCATGTTCTGGGTAAGTGTTGTCTTTTTAATTCAACTAAAAGTCCATAGAACTTGGGAGATGTTTGTGGATTCCACAGAATCCTTGTACTAAACTATAACGTCTACAAATGACTTAATTTTAACTTATAAATTTTTAAAAAACGAAATTCGATGTATGAGTGGTGGTAGGAAAATTCTTTTAAGTGGTTAACTTTATTTCATAATATGAAACACTAATAACATTAATTTGGAATTCTGCAATAGGTTATAGATGGATATTCTATTATAGTTTGCCAACACACAGGAAAAATCCAAATTTGTCGTCTGCTTATTGCATCTTCTATAGAAAGATTTTTCTATTATTATTTTCGATTTTAATTCTTGTGAACTACTGGTGATCATTTGAAGTTACTCCTGGAAAAAATCATGCTAGAGATGCCACAAGATCATTTAGTATAAATTGTCTCCGTGTTGATAGGAACTTTAATCTTTACACATTCATGAAAAAAGAGAATAAAAATGGCTGTGTTTAAAATTGTTTTGAACCTAAACCTGTTGTAAAGTCGGTATATTCGAAATTATTTATCCTTTTCAACAATATTAGGAATAACTGCATTTTAACAAGGATTTCGAAAAGTAGAGAAATAATGTTACGAACATGGAAAGTCGCTTCCCAGCCATGTTAGTCTTATGATTGGGAAGAGAGTTTTACAGGGGTAAGTATGGACCGGCAACCACCAGGCCTGACCTTTTTTTTATTTATTTAAAACCCACACCGGTCCGGCCTACCCGAAAGGGTGTAAGGCCTTTAGCAGACCGGTGGGGAAATATAAAAGCAATACAAAAATAGCAATATGACATGACACACAAAATCATCATAAATGACTCCTGACCTTTGTGAACGTCTTTGAAATCTCTGTCCCCTGACCTTGGCGACAAATCGAAGATTCCCGAAAATGCGATTATTTTCTTGATATCTCTATTAGGGGCCGAGTTCCGGATTTATCCAGATGATTCCATGTGACGTCACGGCCAATCGGGGAGAATATAAATAGACAGTGCTCGGATCATAGAGCAGTGTGTTGTCCAACTTTGAACGTGTTGATCGACTGGGATCCCCTTTGGAGTGCGAACGTCTTTGAAATCTCTGTTTGGAGTTTTATCAGCTGTGCGAGCTAGTAAGCTGTTAGACGCCGAGCGGTATTGAAAGTGTTGTTCCTGTTCTTATTAGTGAATTGCTGTCTGCATGTGTCGATAATCTGTGCAAGTGCTGTTTTTCCTCTTACCTGCGCTTCGTGTTTTTTCGAATATTCGAGAATAAAGCGTTTTTCTCCATTACCCTGCTTCTTGATCTGTTTTCACCGTACACACAGCGGGCGATTTTTGTAACAATTTCCTGAGAAAAGTGGCTAGAAATCTTTTCATTTCTTAAGCACCCAGCGGAAGTGTTCTCCCCTCGATTTTCTCATATACAATACAGCGCATTTTTTGTAGCATAGTGAAAAGAATCGAGGGGCCGCGATGGCCTAGTGGTAAGGTCCCGGCTTCGGGGCCGGAGGGTTCCAGGCTCGAAACCCGCTTCCACTGAAGATCCGCCATGCATGAGGCCTGTTGCACTCCAAATCATACGCAGTGGCCAAACCTCCTCCCACTGGTGCGAAGGCTTGGAGAGGAAGCTGCCAGCTCAGGTGTCGTCCTCGTCATCTGACTGCGGTGCAAAATTACGAGGTCCGTTCCAAAATAGCCCTCGTGTTGCTTCAAAACGGGACATTAATGAAATTAAATTAAAACAAAGAGAACAGAGTATGAATTTGGGCCTCTTTCCGTTGATCGATTGAGTTCAAAAATTGATGTAGATCTACAATTTCTGTATCAAGAACACCTACCAAATTTCATTTGCATTGCTTGTTATGTTTGTGAGCTATCGAGCTTATATATATACACGGACAGCCTACTCGTAGACATACTCTAGCCCATAATTAGACACAGATCTACAGTTTATGCGTAAAGATTATATACTGAATTTCTAGCTCGTTTCTCTTTTTAGGTATCGTTTTTCATATGCGCCCGAACAGACATATCGGTAGACGGTCAACGCTATTGTGTTTTTCGACCACAATTTGATACATATCTGCAAATTTAGTAATAACACCATTTTATTTATCTAGCTCGATGCTTTTTTGAGTTACCGTGTTCCCAAACACAAGGACAGAGAAACAGACAGACAGCCTACCCTTTGACGGATTTAGTCGAAAATTTGGCAGAAATCTACAATTTCGTTATAAAGTCCGTATACCAAATTTTATTCATGCAGCTCGTTGCGTTTTTAAGTTATCGTGTTCACAGATTGACGACAGACAGACTTAATTTTAAAAGTAATTTCTTCGCTCTTAGATACTTCTAAAACGTGGAAATTAATCAAAATCTCGAGGTTGGATTTTTTTTTGACGATTATGTCTTTGTATAATTCGTATACGAGAAAGTAAAAGATTATCGCATTTATTAAACAACCATAATTCATAACCTCATGTTCCCAAAGTGAAGCAGTTTTTAGTAGTGAGAACGAATTCACTATAATTATAGTTTTTTGAAAACCAAATTTTCAGTAATATTAGGCCCATGTTAACTTGCATTTTGTATAATCTCAGAAATGTTTATTCATATTCCCGCTATTAATTGAGCTTTTTGAAGTTCAACGTTATTGGTGAGTATGGAACTAGACAAAAGTGTAATTTTCATACATCCATATTCATATAACAGTTAAGCTCTTTGACATATCAAAAAGGGATTTTTTAAACTACTCAAATGTATTATCGAAGCAAAATTTTAACATCATCACCACTTGAAAAGAGCCGCGGTGTCAGAGTCTAGACTTCGTAATGGAGGTTGCGTATTCGAGACCTGATTCCATCTAAAATACACCACGTACGCAGACCTAATGCACTTTAAATCCGTCAGAGTCGAAAGTTCTCCCGCAGATGTGGTGTGGAAATTTACAGAGGGGATGCCATCTCGGGTGTCGTCCACGTCATCTGATCTCAGTTTAAAAGCAAGAAGTCCGGTCCAAAATAGCCCTCGAATAGCTTCAAAAAGGGACATTAATCTAACTAAACTAAACTATGATGAAAACGCCTCTACTCGAAACACACCTTCAAACCGGCGAAGTTTCTGTAGCACGTAATTTTTCATTTCAAGGTTAGGATGTCAATATAATATGAAATTTGAGATTTAGCTTTGATAAAACTGATTTTAATAATAACAGAAACAAAGATTAAGGTTAATAAAACGAAATTTATTGTGAAATAACTTTGTAATTAAAATGAATGAAATCAGTAACTAAACAGATCTAATCTCTTTATCATTAACAAACTGCAGTAACTGGGAATCATTTTCCATGCCATAGTATATGTTACATGGGAAATAGTAGTTTTTTAAAATTTTTAATTTCATTCTTATTTATTTATTTATTAAGGTTTCAACATAATTTAGTAGCTTCAATTTCCTAAGCTTCGATATAAAAGCGGTACATTTAAAACACTGACAAAAATTTTGTTTTAGATTTTATTCCAATACTTTTTCAATAGTACCCCCCCTCCCATCTTGATGTTTGAAAATAACTTCAAGTGATGGTTACAGATCTTCTTAACACTTTAGGGTCCAACAAAGAAAGTAAAAAAGCATATTTTTAAAATTTTTAAAACTAAATTTAATTTTTTAAAAAAGCGAAAAAAATATTTTAAGTGAATTAAAAGGCGACTGACTTCATATTGAGAATACTTGACCAGAAAGGGTTAAACTATAGCTTGGGACACAAACTGACGCATTCATTCAGGTTCTTCAGTATTTATAAGTAAAAATAGGTAACAAAAATCACTTTGATTTCAAACATAACATTAAAATCGGCTGAATAACTAACTATATGTGAAATTGAATTTTTTATATATAAATCTATTTTATTAAATCGAATTTCTCTTCATCTATAAATTTATTTTATTGAGTTGAATTTCTCTTTACTTATAAATCTATTTTAAACTGAATTTATCTTTATTCATAAATCTAATTTAAATTGAATTCTCTTTATTTGCAAATAATTCTTCATTTTATTGATTGCCAAATATAAGGGCACGAAAAATGGGGTCTTGAGTAGAAAAGCTTGAGGAGCCAGTGGCGTATCAACCGGAGGGCAAGGGGGGTATAGATGCCCCGTGTGCACCGGTTTCAAGGGGCGCTATGGAGTCAAAACATTACTGCATTTATGTCATTTTTTAAAGCAAAATATGATGAGGAGGCGTAAAAATAGTAATATTGTTGGCAGAAGAAGAGAACGCGAAATGCAGATAACAAATGACGTCATGTATTAGAATCGTATAAAAGGAAAAGTATTTGTCATTCTGTGTCAAGTTAAGTTGAGTGTTGGCACGCGCAATGATGATTGATTAAATGATTTTTATTTATTCAGAGCAAGATGCTATATTTTAAAAATATAGACTATTTTTATTTACATGCAAGCTTTGCTCTATATTTTCTTGCTGGATGAATCACATCCCATGTCTACAATCTTACAAATATGATGCCCTAAGAGCTATTAACGCTTGCTAAGCAACTGATGACGACTGGTATAAAAAAATTAAAGTCATATTATTCCTCTGGCGCTATTTACGACACTGGCCATGTTGATAAAACGGTAATGGGCTTATGTCACTTTTTGTAGTCAAATGCGATGAGGGGCGAAAAAATACTGTGCCCCTAAAACCGTGTGTTTACACAAGTTAAGCTACCGACCACCCCCGCCCGGGGGGGGGCCGAAAAAATCACATTATGACCCGGGCGCCACTCACCCACGCTACTCCACTGTGAAGAGCTTATTCTAAAACAAAGAATCCACGTATATCGTAACCAATCAACATATAAGTTTCATTTATTTCTACTAATAATAAAGGAGAATGTGTGTGTTGGCGCTCTACAGGACAGGGACCTACAGCTATGAAATTTGGCACGAACATTCTTTGGAGGTTGGGAATGTGCACCTCGGAGCCGTTTTTTTTGAAATTTTAGTTAGAATTTTAATTAATTAAAAATTCAGCAAACCTTTTGCGTTTTTCCTTAAAAACTTCCGACAATATTACAGCACAAAAATCATTTTTATCCCATCTGAAAGTGCAAAAATTACCTTTACAATAATGTCAATTAAGTTGCCGTGCAATTTTTTCTCTAATTTTAATAATTTGTAAAAATATTTTTGGCATAATTTACAACAATACTTTTCATTGTTGCAACGCAATTCAAACCGTTTTCATTGTTTAAACAAATATTTAATTGTGTGTTTCTCTTTCATTGTTGAAAGCTAAAGTAATATCCTAATACATTTTGCTTTCATATTTTATTTCATCAAAAATTTTGTGGAATCTGTAAACTAAGTTCTCTGAGATATTAGGTATGTGAAGAACTATATCCAGTAAGATGAATGATTATGGTTGATATGTTTTCATTCTTTTTTCAGCATGTTTTAATTTAGCAAACATGCCACTGGCCATAAAATGTGTTGCGCAATTTTAATGTTGAAATCAAATGCATATTTTGCAAGAGGAATAAGAAAGTGAAGATGGCACTGACAACTTTCAATTAGATGTTACACGGCATGATCAGTTATTTGACTCCATTAAGGACATTTATGTAGACAATGAACAGAACAGGTGCAACGCCACTAAAAGAAAACGGGTTAAATGTTCTACTACGATCTGCTTACGTTGTTAAGGGAAACATGAATATAAAATTATTCAAGATTCAATTGAAATTATATTCCCGGCGAGCAAGCTGGTCGCCGAATGCGGTTAGTAATTACTGGTTAATTTTTTAAAATCTTAATCATCTAACATTGAAATGCGCATCTGTACGCCTCCATAGCCTTGAATTTATGAGGGTAATGTTTCATTATCTAACGAATGTCTCGCACTCACTAAGCAGGAAATCTTTCCTTGCGTTGACATACAAGACGTAATATTCGAGACAAGAAGTACACTTCACTTGCTTCTTGTCGTAATTTCTGATATCAGGTTTTCATAAAATCCTTTTTATCTCACGTTTATTGATATCACTCATGAACTTCAGAAATTAGAGGTGAAGCTTCGCGAACTGTAAATAAAAATTATCTAATCTTTTATTCGGACACAAAAGTGTGTTCCTATCACGAGCTTTGACATGTTGAATGTATGTTGTCCAATTTCAAGTATTTTTTCTTGATATGACGCAAACGCCACGTGTCAAGGTCCTGATTTAAACCCATCGGGTAACAACCCTTTTGATAAATTTGCTGATTGCATAAACAGTTGATTAGTTTGCAGAAAAACTTCGAGGTATAGATTTCACAATAAGATCTCTTATCGAATGTACTTTTACTCCGAGATTAGTGCCGACTTTTTCAGGTCTTGGCGTTCTAGAGGAATTCAGATATGACTTATGATAAAATCTCTCGTGAACGATGGAATTGATTCACTTGACGTCACAGTCACATGACAAAAGTAACTAATCCAATAAGATACTAATAAGTAACTAATCTAAAGACATCTAATATCTAACAGTACGTTATCTTACGCTGTGCTGTTAAGTCACGTCTTTTTTTATGCAAGATGATCAATGGATTCTGAAATTCAGTTGGTGCAACGCATTTGAGAAATATCACGCGAGTATGAATAGACTCAATTCACACATTAATTAGCAAAAAAAAAAAATCGAAGTTTGGGTATTTTATGATCAGTATTCGTTTAATTTATAGGTGCTATACCATCAAATATTTCATTTATTTTACAGAAGTATTTTTTTTTGTCATAATTAGCCCTTAACCGTCACGTGCGTCCACGTGCATCAAATTATCGCATTGTTAAACTTATAAGCTAAAGTTATGGGGTTCACATACGTTACAATACAAAAATTACTTGGAATCCATCACATCAAGTAATCTATGGACTCTTAGTAGAATCAAAACAACACATGCCTAAAACAGTAGATATTATCTAATTCGGAAGTAGAGAAAACAGAACATGAACGGGTTGATGCTACATATCACAAGGTAGAAAATTTTCGGATATAATTTTTATATCTACAAGCAGACGATAACTAATTTGTGTTATATCCTTAAGAAATGAAATTGCTAGTGACAAACAGAACAAATAAACAGAAAGAAATAAGTTTGATTTTAACATTCAAACAGCAATCTTGCCAAAAAAGACTTTAATAGCAGTAATATTAAATTAAGTATTTCATAAAATTCATATTTTTTTTCTTTTTATGATCGAGTGGTTTCACGGTATTTTTTTTTCTTTCTTCCATTGGATCTTTTAATCTTTGAAAGAATTTAAATGCTTATTTTTTAAATCCAAAATTACAGTTGTTACACTTAGTATGCACGAACAAATGGAGTAATTGAATACAGTCAAACCAAAAATATTGGCGATAATGCTACACTGCAAAAAAAATCCCGTAAAATTTACGGTTTTAAACTGGCAGCTGGGTTGGTTGTGCGAAACCGTAAAAATTACGAAGTAAATCCGTAGGCACAACGGTTTTTTACCATACAGGAACAAGTTTTTCCCGTAAAAGTTACGAAGTAAATCCGTAGTCACAACGGTTTTTTACCGTATGAAATTAAGTTTTCTCCGTAAAAATTAAGTAATCGAAGTAAGTGACGTCATCGACTGAGTTGAGTTGTTTTTCTCCTTCTGTTCGAGTTGAGTTGAAATGTGCTGATGTGTATTATCATTTAGGAATATTAATTAATCTAGGATTAATTAGTAATTTCAATTAGTTTAATTAATATAATTTTTAATTGAACTTACTTGGACGATTTCGATGCAAGATGGTGACAAAACTTCTAACTCCTCCGAGTCGGGGATCGAAACCGCGTTCATAGAAATACAAGGCAGTCGCTCTAACCACTAGACCACCGGAGACTTCATAAAATAAAGTAAAAATAATCTATTTGAGTTTTAAAGTCACTATAGCTCTAGTGGCGTCACCTAGTAGTGTAAAAATCAACTATTGCCAGAACACGTGTTTTAAGTTTACGGAGATGGAACCCTATTGAAAACATGAAATGAATGAAATAAAATTACATTTAAGAAAAGGGAAAGTTATCGTACTTTCTGTACGATAACTTTCCCTTTTCTTAAATGTACGGTATTGCTTTTCGAAATACCGTATGAAAAAAAATAGAATTTGCACTGACGGTTTTAAACCGTTTATGGCTGAAGCGGAAAACGGTGAAAAACCGTTTTGTCAACAAAACAGCTTTAAACCGTCAAATTTACGGAAAAAGTCCGTGAAAAAAACGGATATTTTTTACAGTGTAACTACTCGGGAATGGTTTCGAAATATAATTTTTTTCAGTCACTTCTGATCGTTCGAATTCTTTACAATGGTACATTATATGATCTGAAGTACCCGGACACTTTCGGATTTTCACATTATTTAGACCAACTGCCTTTGTACTTCGACCATGTAAAGAATAAACTAACTCACATTTTACAGCGAAGATTCGGTCACGAGGGCATTTAGCGGACCAACCAGAAATTGATGAAGAAAGAAGTCTGGGCTCATCGCCGTTCCACAGAAAGCTGATAATGATTTACAAATTTCATCAATGGTTTTGCTTAATATGCAGATTGGTTACATGCATTTTCTTAAAAATAGCATGGATATTCGGGAGCATATAAAGATTTCTTTAAAAAATCCCCAATTTCCCCGCAGGTTTTTTACTTATAACATGAAGAGTTTTCCAACAAATAATACGTGAGCCCAGATTTGTTGTTGTTGTTGTTCTTCGTTCAGTGGCGTAGGATGGCGGGTACGGCCCGTACTGGGTACCAGCTCTGAGGGTGTGACAAAAAATTGCCGGTTTTGTATTAATGGGTTTTTTTCTTACATAAAATAACATATCAAATAATTTACATGGGCTTTAAAAATCGCTAATTGCAGCAAATTGTGTGTGAACGATGTGATGCTGTAATGATTTAGTAATATTGAGTGGTGCGAGGGGGGGGGTGTTCTGTCCCGTTTCTTTTGAACTGGGCATAATTAACATTATGTCCTATTTATGTCCTATTTACCAAATGAATAAAAAAAATTGCTTTCTCAATAATTTTCATTTTATATTTTTATGGACATGGGGGTGATAAGTTTTAACTCCGCACCGGGTGCCACCAGACCTTGCTACGCCACTGCCTTCATTCATTTCTGGTCGGTCCCCTAAATGCCCTCGTGACCATATCTTCACTGTAAAATTGAGTTGGAGTCTAGTCTTTACATGGTCGAAGTTCAAACGCAGTTGGTCTAGCTTTTCCGGAGAAATTCTAAATAATGTGAAAATCCGAAACTGTCCGGATACTTTTGATCATATTGTGTGCATGTTTCGAATGAAAATTGATGCCTTTCATCTTCTGGGTCGCTTATGTGAGGCAATTGATGAACTGTTGGGATATCAAACGTGTATTCAATTCCTTGACACCAACATATACAAAACAACACGGGACGAAAAGCAAAGGCGGTTTATTTACGTGATAACATTTTACAGCAGAGAGAATTAACAACATCAAACTCGGTATATATGTATGCGCAGTCAACACCCACAAAGTGATCATGACGTTGCCAATAATTACAATAAAACTTCTGTGAATACTATTCCTTCACATTCTCCCCAGCCCGGTCTATCTCTCGGGGGATGACCAGTTGTATGAGGCGAGCAATTATTTTCTCTTCGCATTTTAGATGACAGGTTCGCTGTATCCCATCACGACCGGGAAGCAGTTTTGAGGGCTCTTTTCCACACTTGTCGAGGACGATGTTCCTCTCGAAGGAGAACCACGTCACCTTCTCGTATGTTGGATTGCTTATTCGTGTTTCGTACCTCATGATAGTTTCTTAAATTAAGAAGATATTCTTTTGACCATCGACGCCAGAATGAATCCAATATGACTTGCTGGTTTTTCCAAAGCCTGGCCAGTGCAACACTTTTCGTTTCAGCACTAGTTAGGATTGTCGTTCACTTTTGACCTATGAGAAAATGCTCTGGAGTTAAGGCTTCGACTTGATCATCCATTCCGAAGTCGTATACAACTGAACGGCTATTAAGAGCGGCTTCGATTCCGATTAACACTATAGATAAGCTTTCTTCTTCTAGGCAAGATTTCCCAATAGATTTACACAAGCATCTTTTTACAGTACCTATCATTCTCTCCCACCAACCCACTCGTGGAGCGATGAACTTCTAAGAGACGCCATGCTCAACATAAAATCGCTGGACCTTCAAGGTTGATAGGAGTCTCCAAATTTCAGTAAGTTCTCTATTGGCCGCATGGAATGTTGTAACATTATCCGAATATATGAATTGTGGTAATCCTCGACGTCCGACAAACCTCTGAAGTGACATAAGAAATTTATTAGTCGAGAGATCTGAGACTTGTTCCAAAGGCAATGCTCTTGTAATGCCACAAGTGAAAAGGACGACGTAAGCTTTTCCTACCTATTGCTATTTGTGAACATACAATGGTCCTGCAAAATTAATTCCGGTTACATGAAAGGGCTTCGTTGTATTCACTCTATCTGCTGGAAGGGGTGCTTCAATCTGCGCTCTTTTCTTTTGCTTAGAAATTTTGCAAGGCAAACATTCATGAAGAACCTTTTTGATCACTTGGCGTCCTCATATGATCCAAAATTCCGATCGGAGCTCAAAAAGTATGATAAGTGGGTGTAGCGTACAAGAAGCTTCGTAAATATGTCATACCCGTCTAACAAAATGTCCAAACCCGTCCAACAAAATGTCCAAACCCTTCCTCCTCGGCGTATAAGTCCATTCTGAAGAAAGGGATTAAATCGACTTAATTTTGATTTCTTTAGCAGAGGTTGGTTATTCTCTAAAGCCCGCATCTCTTCTAGAAAGCTATTTCGCTGAGATGTTCTTATCAAGTTCTTCCTGGCATTCTCCAATTGCAAAGAAGTAAACTCTTGAGTATTCCTTATATGCGATCGTGTATTAGCTATGAAGCAAAAAATCCAAGCAGTAGTTCGTAACAGTTTCCTGTAGGATCTGGATCGTAGCCCACGGGAATGAGAAGGCCTGCTGGCTGGTGGAATAACTCATCCCCAGTGGGCGGAGGGTTGCCGATGTTTAACATACCGCTTTCTTGAAAATTTTCGTCGAGTATTTCTCAGAAATATTGAATGGCCACATAACATTGATTTAAAAATTATTTATTACTTGTTTATATATTTCAATTATTTAAAATATAATTGGGTTTTTTTGCACTTGCTTCAACTTTCTATTTTTTCCCATTGTAACTTCTACAATACCAGGAATTTTTTTCTTACAATATTACCTTGACTGATTTTTAAAATTTACCGTCTTTTTAAATGAAAACTTTTACTTCTCAAACGTGTTATTTTATAAGAAAAGTTAATTTGTAGAATATTATCAAAATGCAAATAAAAGATCAAAACTCACTATAAAAAGGATAAAAACTAAATTTGTAATCAAATAAGATATTAATTCAAACTTTCGACATTATTTGTGCAATATGAGTATCGCTGAAATGTTAAACTACTTTTAATGTATTTTTATCAGAAGCTTTTAAAAGTAGCAAATCTGTGAACTAAAAATTGTGTAAAGGAATAACAAATTTAACTTTTAAGTTAATACATATGAATGAGTTAGAAATTAATAAGATACAAATTGAAAAAAGATACAAAATGTTTTATAAACAATTTTATTTATTTCTATGAAGTAAATAACCGCGAACATAATACAGTTATTCAGAATATGTATACACAAATTATAAACCTATCCAAAATACAAATATCATCACCATTTCAAATACGTTTTTTTCACATTGTAACACCACAAAGATTAGGTCCTGGTATTTTTCAAGCTGTGCAGTTAACAATTTCACTAGCCATTAAGATTGAACATACATTATTTTTTGACAGTGTAATTTAATTAGTTAAAATAGAATTTTGTTTTTCACTAGCTTCCCCTTCATCATTTACAGAATTCTTTTCTGAAACTTCTGTAATACTAGGCATTTATTCCCCTTTCAATTTATTAGATTTCTTACTAGATTCCCCTTTGTCAGATAAAGAATTTTTAGAAAATGTTTCTAGTTTTCTATTATTCTTTGAAACTACAGTTACATTAAGTATTTTTTTTCAGTTTATCATTTTTCATCTTACAATAATTATTTAATAAACTATTTGTTGCTGACCTTAGAATTATAATGATTAAATGCAATATGCCATGCCCATCCACACAAACATCAAAAGAAAGGAAAATATCTTTTGTTACTAAATTATTTTCTACAAGATTAGCAACTAAGGAACGTTGATTCAAAACTTTAATAAATTTATCCTAATACTTTTCACTAATTAGCTTTTCTACTACGATTATATGTATGGATAACAGCATTTACTACTATTTTACTTGGATATAATAAGCCTCCCCTATCTTTTACATCTATCAGTTTATAATTATTATGAGAAATAGATTCTTTATCTGTTATAAATTTTTGGCGACAATATAAGCACTTAGTTTTCTTTAAAGCAGCATGAGAACAGTAACCGGCTAAATATGTTACAATGGGTAGGGTATCGGCTATTTTTTCAATGTCTGATTCCTCAACCATTATATCACAGAAAATTAAATCTATAGGTTGTTTTTCCGCGTCATTTTTTCACTGTTATCAAATATATCAACAGTTAAAGAACCTTTCTTGTGAGAAGCAAGTTTTAATTCGTAGCATAATCGTAACCTGCTTTCAGTGTCGTATATTTGTCTCACAGAAATGTGATACTAGTCTCCAACCATGCTCCTATACTGCCCAAATCTAGATTCAAGTTTATAGGCTTCAATTTTACCCAAGAGAAAGTATTACTTTTTCAATGACTTAGTGCAATGATTAACTATTTCAATAAAAGCTTGTGTAGTGAGGCTTAAAGCAAGAAAGGTCTCTTTGGAAAGTCTTCCATTATTTGAATCCAGATTTTCCCATTTATTTACCCAAGAAACTAGCTGTTTCAAAAAAAATCAATCATTTATTAGATGGACTACTTGTTAGGGGTTGACACATAGGATTGCATTTAAACTTTCCTTTATTGTGGGTTTTAACATTTTCAATATCCCACTAGGTAGAAATTATATTTATAAACTTAGCTGTTTGCTCATAGCATTCCAAATTGCATTTTCTCCAAGCTCATTCAAATCATGCACAGCATCTGTGCTAAAAAGCTTTAATGATAGCTTCACATTTTGCCTTTCCAAATTGGATGGCCATAAAGCTTTGCGTGTTAATCTATAGCCAAATTTCAATAAACTTGAGCATTCCAAGTCATAAAGCTTTCTCACAGAGGATAAAGAGACAACGAATACATTATTTAGAGCATCAAAATCAAGATAGTAAAAATAATAACCATTTTTATGATTATTCAGCCAATTATTTCTTACACATTTCAGAATATGGACTAAGTATCACATAAAATAGGGTTCGTGATTTATCTGCTGGGTGGTCATATTTTACTTGTAATTTAGGGGGATTAGCAAAGTTACTCGCTGCTGCACGATTAATAGAATTATTATCTGTTAACATACCCATTACTTTGAAACCTATTTCCTCAAGCCCCATTATAACTTTCTTCCTTAAATCAAAAAGTTTTGAAGCATCAAATTTATCAATCGGCACAATATGAATGACATCTTTGTAAGGAGAAAAGAGACTTTGCAACATAAACACTTGAACACCAGTTGCTAAGTTAGAACTGTTGTATACCATTACCACAATGTTTCCACCTTTGTAATCTAGAAAAGATTTAATATATATTTCTTTAATGATTAGAAGCACTTCAAGATAATCATCTTTTAAGCTATAGAAGGTATGTTTGGCATAAACAAGAAAATTGGTATATTCTTCTGTTCGTGGAAATTTTTTTTAAAATAGTACCAATCTTTCGAATGGTACTTGGATCTGGAAGAAACATATAATGGGAGTTCCTGAGAAATTTATAAGCTTGGGGAGACATATAAAACAAAAGAGATGCAAAAACAAGAATATTAGGAGAATACCTATAGCATTCAGCTTTGCATTTAAGTAAATGTAACTGTTGAAGAAAAAATTCAAAGAAAAACTTATTTTTGTCAGTAAATATATATTATCTGCATTTTTAATAATAGACTCAATAACATGAATTTTATCATTTAGAGAGCTTTCTGATTCAACAATGGTACCCTTTTCAAAGTAATCAAGAATATCAAATATTTCATTTAGATTATTCACTTTAATTGGTAATATGACCTTTTTATATTTTGAAATCCTTTCTTTCATAGCATGAAGCATTTAACATGAGGTCATTGCTAACATTTACAGGATATTTAATAGAAGGGATATCATCTTTTAAAGAAAGATTCACAAATAGCATATTTTCATTCTTTTCGACAACTATCGAAAACGAAGAAATGTTGTGGCCTTTAATGCAAATTCGAAATTCAGCAAAATTGGTGAACATAGTTTTCAGTTCATATTCAAGCTTAGTATTTAAACTTTCATTCACAGCAAAATCAATTTGTGCCTGTTACAGTCGTTGTCGTTTTTCAGACGGGCTTTCCCTAATTGCTGATGAGGATGACATGTACGATGGACAGCCAGGGAATATACTTGGCACCGCATTTTCTTTCAACTTTGGCCGGTTGATAGCTGCAGATATTGTTCCTCCTGTCTTTTCATTGTAGAATGTCGAGTTTCGCAGCACTTCACCATCTTTAAAATATTTCTCACATACCAGAAAAAAACAATAGAAAAATTTATCTTTGTAGAATAACATCTTTAAATTTAAAATAACTTACAAATCAATAGGAAATTTTTTTAAAGTTCTAATTTAAGGAACAAATTAAAAATTACTATTTAAAAATTATGAGTATTTTCATCCTTTTTATTAAATATCAAAACACCCTAATTAATTATAATTCTCTATTTAGATTTAAAGTGACAAAGAATTTGCATCGTAGCATCTGCCTGATTTAACTAACAACTATTAACAAACTATTTTACAAACAGCTGATGATTATATTCGAAAGATAAACTATTGCTAAATATTAGAATATATGACTTAACTTATTGATTCAAATTTTACCTTACCTTAGAGTTCTTTGTAATGTTAAAATCTTTCCTTGGAATTGCATGTAGCCATTTCTCTCTCAGACGCTCATCATTTGGAAAGCCGAAAACAGATACCTTATTGGATTCATCATAATTACCTCGGCAGGCAGGAACTGAGCATCTAAAAATAAGGACATCTACCATTTGCATGGCATCTAAAAATAAGGTGAAATTTATGTACTTAAATATCGACACACAATTTAAGAGCAATTACTAATATTCTTAAAATGAAAAAAGTTATCTAAACCATCTGCCCAGAGTGTGACCATATGGTCATAATTAAATAAATGTTTGCACAGGCAGAATTTTTTTTTAGAAATTAGTTATTTTATGACTGAAGAATCATTTACAGTATAGCAGAATTTATAAGTAAACATTCAAATGAAGAGTATAGAAAGTATAAGTCAAATATCTTAAGTAATAATCTGTGACAAAATAGGTGTATAAAAAAAGCAAGTGCTATTTAAAGAAGAGCAACAATTATTTTTGCTTTCTGAAATGCATAAATTCTCATAAAATTATGAAAGTGCTCCATTTAAGCATCTTATGAAAATGAAATAAACCATAGCTTGATTCAAATCACTGTCTTAATGAATATCATTTAGCAAATTTTGACCTACAATAGATTAATGAATTAATTTTCCTAGCCAAAACAAAAACTGCAAATATTACATTTAAATATCATCACACCTTTAATTTTTGGATGATTGAAACAATAAACACTGCCACTGTAGTTGAAAAAAGAAACAATTTCATTTATCAATGACAATTCTAAAGCTACAGTCAGTTACAGCTGAATTAATTATATCAAAAGTTGTAACAAAACAACATAAAGTGCTATATTATTGATAATCTTAGAGATATCATTTTTCATTGTTACATTAAAAACAAAATTCATTGACATGAATGATGAAACTTTTATTTAACTCAATAACTATCAAATGAAAGACTTGAGATAAGTTAATGAAAAAATTCTACAAACTGCATATTTAAAAAGATTTTTATGCGAAAATTATGAATAAGTGAATAATAAGCGAATAAGTAAGAATTCTGATAAGACTGATTAACAAAGAGATTAAAATAGCAATATACATTTCAAACAAAATAGAGTTCAGTTCAGTAGTCATTAAGACAACAGTTTAATCATTGAAATAATATTTAAAAATTCAATTCACAATCGTAATTTGTAGTTAAAGCTTGAACAGAATATGAAAAAATGAATCTTAACTCATACAACATTTTACACAACTTATAACATAATTGTTAAATGAAAAAAATAAATAATAAAGAGTAGATTATAGTTTCATTTAAGTGAATTTAAAATTAAGAAACTGGATAGTACACTACGCAATTATGCATAAACTCGCTTGTTTTTTTCTATATATAGTAAGAATAACAGATTAGGCTTAACATCAACAGAGATTCAATCCTACTTTAAATTTGAATTATGGATAATAAAAGAATTAAACTTACCTTCAATGAATCAGACTATCTCCTCCTTTTGATTTTGCATCTGGTTTAGAACAATGATGCTGGGTGAATGTATTAACACAGCATAAAAATATTCTAACTTCAGGGTTGGCACGGTCGTTCGCTCACCGAGTTAACATGCAGATTGCAAGCGGCTCTCTGCCGGCTGCAGTTGCCCACTGGGCATGAATCATGCAGTGAAAAGCGGTTAAGCAAGCAGGCCTTCCCATTCCCGTGGGCCACGGCTGAATCATGAAAAGTCGATAACGCTTTTGTGTGTAGAAATATGCATAATCTCTGCTCCCTGTCTCCGTGTTTCTGGAAGTATTTTTTTGTATTCATGTCGTCTGTAGGCCAAGTTTTTGAGGGTTCAAGCAAAACTGCCGGTCCATCCACCAAAGAGTACGATTCTGTAAATTAGCTGACGATATTCCTCGATAAAGAACATCGGCAGGATTGAGTTTTCCTGGACAATGTCTCCATTGTGTAGAATTCGTATACTTTTGGATTTCAGTAACCCGATTGCAAACAAATGTTTTCCATTTATTCAGATTACTTCTAATCCACCCAAGAGAAGTGGCATCAGTCCAAAGTATTGCAGTCGATGTGTCTAAAGAAAGTTCCTTTCCAACGTAATGAAGAAGCATAGCCCCTAATAATGCTGCTAGTAATTCAGGCCGTGGAAGAGTTACTCTTTTCAAAAGAGCAAGCTTATTGCGGCTACAGATTAAACGTACGAACCCCCTCTGATCTTCTTTGTAACTCACATATAATACTGCGCCATAAGCACGTTCGATTGCATCACATGAAACGTGAATGAAGTAGTTTCTTTCAGCCATTCCAATCCACCGAAGGATATTCAGCTTCACCAAGTAAGGTAATTCTTGTATCCAGCTTCTAAACTGATCAGCTATATCTGGAGGTAAAATTTCATCCCAATCTATTCCACGAGAGCAGTTTCTTGAAAAAGTAATTTTCCCGTGATGATTGCTGGAGCCAAGATTCCCAGGGGATCATAAAAACTGGAGACAGTTCGCAATAGTAATCTTTTCGTTACGGGTTTACTATGAGAACTCCGGAATACACCTTTAACATCAACCCAGATAGCACGTACATTTGCAGCAAGTTTGATTTTTACGTGATATTATCTTGTCATGGCAAATTTGACGCGTCGATGTTGTAGCGAAACTGCTGCAAATTAACCAGGCAGAATCGCCCCCCTCGCTTGCAAAACAAGATTGCCACAAGTTTGCCACGGCGAAAATAGACAACTAGCGCCACCCCTCCTTACAATTCAAATTTGCTGTGAAGGTGTCGTGACAAGTTCACAGCACGATTGCAAAACAAGTTTGCTGCAAAGATGACAGCACACTAAGAGACACTAAAACAGAGAAAGATCTTTCTCTGTTTTAAAAACATCCGATTTTTAATAGCTTCTCCTAGACCGTCCTTCTTTTTATTAATTCAATAAATCAATGATAATTTGTGAAAAAACTAACTTTTTTTATAAAAAAATTTTTGAAACATTTTCCATCTTTTTACTAAAAGTTTTTACAATCTTTTTACTAGAACTCGCACCTTAAAGAAAACTTTATCGCCTTTTTCTTAATGTTGAAATTTTAACGTTTATAAACAAGATTAAACCTAAAAACAGTCAATATTTGGTGAAAAATAATAACTTATACATTTTGTCCCATTTTAAAGTAATTACTTTTGAACTCTAATTGCATAATTTATCCTACTAGCAAAACGTAGTTATTCGCGAAAATCGCTGTCTCTTTGACTTCAAATCATATTCTCAACTCAAAATTTAAAAAGTTAATTAAATCAAGAAAACAGTTTAAAATAAATCGTATACGAATCGAATCGAACGATGTATTAGCGAAATCTATCTTCTCCTGTCAGAGTTTAGCTGGTCGAGTGGTTAGAGTGTCAGGTTAGGAAGCGGTAGGTCGCAGTTCTAATCCGAGGTTGTGTTCGTACTCTGTTTTTGCTATAGTTTGCAATGAGTTTGACGTGACAAATTTGTGGCAAATTTGACGCGTGGTGTCTTCGAAGCTTGTGTTAACGTGCTGCAAACTAAAATTGCTATCTGGGAAATTTCATTGCGCCTTCGTCAGTATCCCAGAGCACTGCTAAAACTTGATTAGTCTTTTCAAACGTAACGTTTTCTCGATCCCACCTTTTTTGCAAAGCACAAGAATTAGTCGACCATTTAGCTAATGGCATGGAAATTGTAGAAGTTACATTCGTAATCTCTTAATAAAGAATAAGGGCTTTATCTTCCGTTTCTTCACTCATGATAAAATCATCCATATATGTACTTTCTGTCAAATGCTTAATTGCAATTGGATATTCTTTGGCATGGTTACGAGCCAATTCCTTGATTGAAGCACACAGTAATAAAGAACTGGGTGTAAGTCTAAATGGTAGTCTTGTGAAACGATACGTGAGGATTTCATCCGTCAGAATTACATTTTGCTGAAGATCCTTTGTAGTTTTAAACCATAAGAACTTAGTGACATTTCTATCTTCATCAGCTAACACCAACTGGACAAAGGCCTAACTAATGTCGCGTGTTATCCTAAATTTAAAGCGGTGAAATCATAACAGTATGGCAAGAGTCTCTGGTAATAGATTTGGACAATTTCGAGGGCATCATTCAAGGATGAGGAACAAACACTATGCGAGGATGCATAAAAAACTTATACGCCATTCCACTTCATCATTTGTTCTCTTTTTTACAGCGTGGTGTGGTAAATAGTAATTTTTGGAGTTAACTGATGTGGAGGGAGCAACCTCAACTTGTCCTTTATCAATATAGTCTTGCAGATTTTCGGTATAAATATTCTTAAATTCAGCATTAGAGTTTAACCTTTACCGTATGGTGTTAAAGCGATGCAGAGCTACTCCTTTATTATCGGAAGAAATAAGTATGTCCGGTTTCCAAGGTAAACTGACCACGCGTCTTTCATTTTCAATCTTGCATGAATCTAAAAATGTCTGAAAAATCTCAGCATCACACGGTGACATTTTAAGGTTAAAGCTTAATGGACCTTATGCATGTGACGTCACATCCTCCGACACGTGACCTGCCAGAGGCAGCCATTGGTCAGTCTTAAACAGCTGACTCAGAACTGCTTTTATTTCTGAGTCTCTTATAGGTCGATCGTTTTGTTTATTCCTTCACAGCTGTTTTTCTATACTCTCGAACCCAAACGGTGCATAAGGTCCATTTGATTATTCAGCCGAGCGCTCGAATCTTTGATACTAATGTGACCACTAAATGTACACTGTTCCACTGGCCTAAGCACCTTAACATTGGAGCGGTTACCACTAACGATCCAACCTAGTTTCGAAGGGACCAAAGTAAATGATGGCGATATACAGTCACTCAAAAAAGTATTGGGACATTTGGCATGCATAATATGTAAACCTATTTATAAAAATATTAATCACCTTAAAACAAAAACAAAATTAATCAAGAAATGCCTTAACATTTGGTATACAGTATATAAGGAAAATTTTCTTACTATTTTAGAATTACAATTTCATCTAGCCTTTTAAATATAATTTAAACTCAAACAGTTGTCAAAAAAGTATTGGGGCAATTTTGAAATGAGAAATTTAAGAAATATATAGCGCATCAATAAAATTTAACTAATACCACTTTTTTTAGACTATAATTTTAGACAGAGTATCAACAGAAAAGGTTGCGTATGGAGCATGAATAAATTTAATCACTTATTTATTTTTGAAACCGAAAGCTGAAAAAAAAAACAAGGTTACTTCAGAGAATTTTCCCTATCCGCTGTCTTCTCAGAAAGCTTTTTCCTCTTCGAGAACTAGAAATGGCCTTTGCTCCTGTTCTTTCTGCTTGAGCATGCGCATTTACTTTGCAATCCCACTCTTCATTTTTTCCAGTAGTCATTTAACTAACAAGGAGAGGGCACGACTTGGGAAATCCAATTCGGGATGAAACTTGGCATATTAGTAGCATAACATTAGGGTGTTCACCTATTAATCTACAAAAGTGCAATGGCCAGTCAATTCGGAGGAAATGGCCCTCAAACTTTGGGTAAAACTTATATACCAGTAATTCATCACCCGCGATCAGTGCTCAGATAGCTTAGATGTCAGTGCTCTCGCCTATCATTTGCTAGGTCCGCAGTTCGCATCTGGCTGCGTTTTTTTTTATTTTTAATTATTCCAAATTAAATTAAAAATTTAAAAATATTTTAAATTAAAACTTTAATTATTTTTATGCATAAGATAATTTTATTTATATGATACTTGAATTACGGATAAAATAATAATAAAAATAATATATAAATAGTAAAATAATTATAAATACATATTTAATAGTGATAAATATTAACTATAATAACTCGCATCATAAAATATTTTTGTTTAGGCAGTATCCTTTTAGAAATTTTAGAAGTTTTTTCTACATTTATTAATTAATTTTCATTTTATCTTTCATTTTGTACTAGTAACTGTATATTTCTACATTAAATTATATACAAAAACCAGAATAATAATTATCATAGAAACATTGGAAACAAAAAATATTTTGACACCTTGTACAATTGATAAATGACTATTGTTCACAAGAGCGACGGTCCTTTATATCTGTAGGAATACAAACTTCGTTCACATTAAAAATTATCTCTCTTTCATTAGAAAGATTGACAGTTTTTTTAAAGTTTTTCAAAAGTATTACAAATTAAATGAAAAACTTTTAAATATTTTTAATTAATATATTAATTTTTTACCCATAAAATTACTGTTTATTCATATGATACTTGATTTATGGGTAAATTTACTTTATAAGTACTAAAATAATGATAAATATAACTTTAAAGGTAATAAATTATAACTACAATTACCTACATCTTGAAAGATATTTTTTAGGCTTCATCACTCATAAATTTTATAAATTCACTCTATGAATTTCATATGATAATGAGTAAAAACATTTACCCATTGGTTCCTTTTCAATTATTGAAATTTCGGACCATCTGCCTACGCATTTAATAGATTAACAGCTGCTCTCTGCTATTTTTATTCCCTCATTAAAATATTGGACCATCTGCATATGTATTCAATATATTCACATCTGCTCTCTACTGTTTTCAAGATAAAATAAGAACGAAGAATTTGTTAATATAAAAACCCAATAATTTAAAACTTTCAATGAATTTAGAATCATAATTTTAATTATAGTTAATATTTATCACCATTAAAGATATATTTAGAATTATTTTACTGTTTATATATTATTTTTATTATTATTTTATCTGTAATTTAAGCATCAAATAAATAAAGTTATTTTATGCAGAAAAAATAATTAAAGGTTTAATTTAAAATATTTTTTAAATTCATTAGGAATAATTTTGAAAAAAATAAAAAATCACAGCCAGGACCGAACTGCGGACATAGCGAATGATAGGCGAGCGTACTGACATTTAAGCTTTCTGAGCACTGATTGCTTGTGAAGAGTTACTGGTATATAAGTTGTGCCCAAAATTTAAGGGCCATTTCTTCCGAATTGGCTGGCCATTGCACTGTTGTAGATTAATGTGTGAACACCCTAATGGTATGCTTCTAATATGCCAAGCTTCATCCCGAATTGAATTTCCCAAGTCGTGCCCTCTCCATGTAAGCAGAGAACTGTCCGCATGGTAGCACCGCGAGATAGGGAATAACGATTCCCTATCCCGCGAGCTAGGGAATAGTTTTAAGGGTTTTTTGACTGCAGAAAAATGTTTCACGGGATGAAATTTGAAAATAAATTACTACTTTGAAAATGAATAATAAAGGAAAATAAAGAAATAATTAATGATAAATTGAAAATAAAAATGAAGAAATAGTTAATGATAATTTTTAAAGTAATTAAAAATTACTTTAAAAATTATTGTAGATAAATTTGAATGATTTTTTTTTCTTTTTGCGTTCATTATAATTTTTTCAACGGATTTTACTTCTAAATGTGGATAAGTCTAAAAGGAGTGGATTCCAAAATTAAAGCAGCGCCAATATTATTCTGCGCTATATATTTATGGTCGTAAAGAAGCTCTGCCTTAGGGAGTAGCTTAAATAAAAATACATTTTTAAAGAATATCTAATACAACGGCTCTAGAGCCTGTGTTAGCCGTTCAGAATGAAATGTAGGAAGTTTGAATGAATATAACTTCTCAAAGAGCTTCAGTAAGTGCATTCACATTGAAAAACACCACAGGCAACTTATAGGTAGGTATAATACCATAAATTAACCATTTTTTCTTTCTTTTTACGAATTCGTAATATGCAAAGAGAAAGCATTGTAATTGCTAAAATATTCGACCTCTAGAAAGCTATAAAAAGTGTGAAATCGACACTTTTTATAGCTTTCGGGGTCTCCCTCTACCTCCCAACTATACTGAAAAAAAAATGGAAATTACGTCTGATCTATCCATGTGTGTATGACCATTATAATTCAAAAACCAAAACAGCTAACGGAATGAAACGTGGGATGAGATCTCAACTCCAAATTCGTAAATCTAGCAAGTTTTGGACGGTATCCATCAAAGAAATTCTGTTTTTTGCCTGTCCGTGAGCGTCTTCATGTCATTTGATGGTTGTACCAATATTGTGGAAAACGTTATTGATCATTTCGCTCGAAATAAAACCAGAAGAGCCGATTTCATTTTAAGTAGATTTGTTTATATTTATAAATAATACCTCTATCCATATATATATATATATGTGTGTGTGTGTGTGTGTGTGTGTGTGTGTGTGTGTGTGTGTATTATTATTATTATTGTGTGTGTGTGTTATTGACCAATGGTGGCTGTGTGTGTGTGTGTGTGTGTGTGTAATGGCCATGTGTGTGTGTGTGTGTGTGTGTGTGTGTGTGTGCTGTGTGTGTGTGTGTGTGTGTGTGTGTGTGTGTGTGTGTGTGTGTATTTTTTTTAACTTGCCAGCTTTCAATGAATATTTTTTCATGTTCAGTCGATTCTCTAAATCCTAAAAAATGAGAGTAATAGACGTAGCAAAAATAACTGTAAAAAATCATTTTAAAATTTCTTATTTATTGTTAGTTAAAATTAGTAATTTCTAAATTAAAATTTCTTTATTAAAAATAAATTGAAGTCAAAAATCTAATAAAATTTTGTATTAACTAAGTATTAAACTATTGAAAAATAGTTTAAAAAGTCCTAATTTAAGATATGCAGAAATCATTAGTAGTCAATGTAGAACTTTACGTTGCAGCACCCCCAGGGTGATTTAGCACGAGCCGCCACTGGCTAAATTTCATGTGTCTAGCTCTTTTCATTTTTGAATTATCGAGTTCCCAGACAGAAGGACGCAATTACAAAAATTGTTATTTGAACTCAAGGAGATCTGAAACGTGAAGATATCAAAATCTCGAGGACGAATTTTTTTTTAAGGATTCGAATACTTACTCTTTCTATACTTCGTTTAAGATAATTTAGTTTAGTTTAGTCTTATTAACGAACGTTTCGAAGCAACACCAGGGTTATTTTGGACGAACATCATAATTTTGAACCGCGATCAGATGACGAGGACGACACCTCAGATGGCACCCCCTCTCCAAACTTCCTCACCACACCAGTGCCACAACGTGCAACAGGCCCACATACATGGCGTATTTTCAGTGGAATCGGGTTTCGAACCTGCAACCCTCCGGCCCCGAAGCCGAGATTCGTTTAAGAGAAAGTAAAGAAAAAATGATGGCTGATTACATGTATTTATGTAGTAATAGCCGCCTTCGGCGACCAGCTTGTTCGCCGGGAATATGATTCCAATTGAATCTTGCATCATTTTATATTCATGGTTCTCTTAACAACGCAATTTTAAACTTCATATTGTGGTAGCTATTTAATCCATGTTCTATTAGTGCCCTCAGACCTCTACTGTTCATTGTCTGCATAAATGTTCCTAATAACTGATCGTGTCATGTACCCTCTAATTCAATATTGTTGTCACTATCTTCACTTTCTTATTCCTCTTGTAAAATATGCATTTGATTGTATTAGTAAAATGGGGCAGCACATTTTATGGCCAGCGGCATGTTAGCTGGATTAAGACACACTGAGAGAAGAATGAAAACATGGTAACCATAACCATTCAGTTTAATGGATATATTTCTTAATGTAAGGCAAAGAAATATCTCTGAGAGCTTGGTTTACAGATTTCACAAAAATTTTGATGAAATAAAATATGAAAACAAAATGTATTAGGATATTTTCTCAGATTACAACAATGAAAGAGAAATATGCAATTAAATATTTGTTTAAACAATGAAAACGGTTTGAGTTGCGTTGCAACAATGAAAGTATTATTGTAAATTATGCCAAAAAATATTTTTAAAATTTTATTAAAAAATTCAAGAAAACATTGTACTGCAACTTAATTGATATCTTTGGAAAGGTAATTTTTTGCACTTTCAGATGGTGTAAAAATGAATTTTAAGCTATAATATTTTCGCAGCTTATTAAGGATTCGCTTAATTCGCTTAATTTTTAATTAATTAAAATTTCAAAAAAGGGCTCAGAGGTGCCCGTTCGCACCCTCCAAAGTATATTTGTGCCAAATTTCGTATCTCTAGATCCAGCGGTCTGCCTTGTAGAGCGCCAACACACACATAGACAGACAGACACACACACAGATACATACACACATTCTCCTTTATTATTAGTAGAGATATACAGTGGCTCCCTAAATGAGAAATGACCCCTCAATATATATATTTACTAGCAGTACGCGTATGGCGTTGCCCGTGGAATCAGGACTTCAACAAAATGAAAAAAAAAAAA
>BGPR01002809.1:43688-117880 GCA_013235015.1 Araneus ventricosus | reverse complement strand
TATATATATATATATATATACTCTTATATATATATATGGATGAGGTATTGATACATAAATATATAAACAAAATCACCCAAATGAAATCGACTCTTCTGGTTTTATTTCGAGCGAAATGATCAATAACGTTTTCCACAATATTATTTGCAACTATCAAATACGTAATGAAGATGCTCACAGGACGGGCAAAAAAAACAGGGAATTTCTATATATATATATGTGTGTGTGTGTGTGTGTGTGTGTATTTTTTTTAACTTGCCAGCTTTCAATGAATATTTTTTCATGTTCAGTCGATTCTCTAAATCCTAAAAAATGAGAGTAATAGACGTAGCAAAAATAACTGTGAAAAATCATTTTAAAATTTCTTATTTATTGTTAGTTAAAATTAGTAATTTCTAAATTAAAATTTCTTTATTAAATATAAATTGAAGTCAAAAATCTAATAAAATTTTGTATTAACTAAGTATTAAACTATTGAAAAATAGTTTAAAAAGTCCTAATTTAAGATATGCAGAAATCATTAGTAGTCAGTATAGAACTTTACGTTGCAGCACCCCCAGGGTGATTTAGCACGAGCCGCCACTGACTAAATTTCATGTGTCTAGCTCTTTTCATTTTTGAATTATCGAGTTCACAGACAGAAGGACGCAATTACAAAAATTGTTATTTGAACTCAAGGAGATCTGAAACGTGAAGATATCAAAATCTCGAGGACGAATTTTTTTTTAAGGATTCGAATACTTACTCTTTCTATACTTCGTTTAAGATAATTTAGTTTAGTTTAGTCTTATTAACGAACGTTTCGAAGCAACACCAGGGTTATTTTGGACAAACATCATAATTTTGAACCGCGATCAGATGACGAGGACGACACCTCAGATGGCACCCCCTCTCCAAACTTCCTCACCACACCAGTGCCACAACGTGCAACAGGCCCACATACATGGCGTATTTTCAGTGGAATCGGGTTTCGAACCTGCAACCCTCCGGCCCCGAAGCCGAGATTCGTTTAAGAGAAAGTAAAGAAAAAATGATGGCTGATTACATGTATTTATGTAGTAATAGCCGCCTTCGGCGACCAGCTTGTTCGCCGGGAATATGATTCCAATTGAATCTTGCATCATTTTATATTCATGGTTCTCTTAACAACGCAATTTTAAACTTCATATTGTGGTAGCTATTTAATCCATGTTCTATTAGTGCCCTCAGACCTCTACTGTTCATTGTCTGCATAAATGTTCCTAATAACTGATCGTGTCATGTACCCTCTAATTCAATATTGTTGTCACTATCTTCACTTTCTTATTCCTCTTGTAAAATATGCATTTGATTGTATTAGTAAAATGGGGCAGCACATTTTATGGCCAGCGGCATGTTAGCTGGATTAAGACACACTGAGAGAAGAATGAAAACATGGTAACCATAACCATTCAGTTTAATGGATATATTTCTTAATGTAAGGCAAAGAAATATCTCTGAGAGCTTGGTTTACAGATTTCACAAAAATTTTGATGAAATAAAATATGAAAACAAAATGTATTAGGATATTTTCTCAGATTACAACAATGAAAGAGAAATATGCAATTAAATATTTGTTTAAACAATGAAAACGGTTTGAGTTGCGTTGCAACAATGAAAGTATTATTGTAAATTATGCCAAAAAATATTTTTAAAATTTTATTAAAATTCAAGAAAACATTGTACTGCAACTTAATTGATATCTTTGGAAAGGTAATTTTTTGCACTTTCAGATGGTGTAAAAATGAATTTTAAGCTATAATATTTTCGCAGCTTATTAAGGATTCGCTTAATTCGCTTAATTTTTAATTAATTAAAATTTCAAAAAAGGGGCTCAGAGGTGCCCATTCGCACCCTCCAAAGTATATTTGTGCCAAATTTCGTATCTCTAGATCCAGCGGTCTGCCTTGTAGAGCGCCAACACACACATAGACAGACAGACACACACACAGATACATACACACATTCTCCTTTATTATTAGTAGAGATATACAGTGGCTCCCTAAATGAGAAATGACCCCTCAATATATATATTTACTAGCAGTACGCGTATGGCGTTGCCCGTGGAATCAGGACTTCAACAAAATGAAAAAAAAAAAAAAAAAAAAAAAAAAAAAACGCCCACAATGACATGAAAAAGTTCTGAAAACAAAACAAAAGATACACATTATTGATTTTCCCGATATTTTTCTTCGCGATAATGACATTTCAACTGTAGAAAACAATACAGAGTACGTTAATCCGAAACAATATTAAAAAATTGCAACGTGAAAATGATTATTATACAGGAAGCAAAATATAAAATCGAATCCGAAAATAATATCGAAGTCATTCAATTGATGGTTATGACGTCACCTGCGCTCTGCACCGTCAGCTAATGAAATTGCCAGCAGCGTTCCGGAGAAAGTGTGGCGGGAAGAAGCTTGCTAGATAAAAATATCTTTCAACTGATCAGGAAAAAATTAATTTAAAAAAACGGGAAAAGATATTTTAACCGTTCTTGTTTTAAATCCGACAGAACCGTTCCAGTTATAAGCTGAAAAAATTGAAAATAATAGTGTTATTAGAAAGTCGGATGCAACAAATTTAAAAACAAAAATAAAATTTCGATGGCAAAACTGACTATTTTAAATTTTTTTTTCAAAATTCAGTAAATTACGTTAGAAATTCAAAACTAACTTCATTAGAACGGAAATCGTGTGCTTTTTCCGATGATGTATCTATTTTTTTCGTACAATTATTCAAAACCATTCTATTGAGAATTTAGTGCCAAAAATCAACCAAAACAACACAAAAGATTAAATAAATTTTTTTTCTAGATTAAATTTTAAAATTCCGGCTTCGAGGTGCATTGAATCACCATTAAGGCTACCTGTGTGCCAAATTTCAAGGCTGTAAGTGCGATAGATTCGTCTGGACATCGCATGCACACACACACACGCAAACATTGCTTTTTATAAGTATAGATAAACTTAAAAATCCGTTATGAAAAAGCCATTGAAATTTACTATTTATAAGAATGATAGAACAAAAATAGGAAACATTTTAAACCGGAAAACAAAATGCATATTAAATATTAAAGTGGTTGAATAGCTTTTATTTCGAAAATTATGAGTTTAATGTCACACAAACATACGTAAAAAAATCAATATGACTTCATTTATCTTTTAAACAAATCTGTATGATAGTTTTATTGGCTCAATAATATTCGATTTCCTGGAGAAGATAACATTCGCATCTTTTGTCAATTAAAATGAATTCCAGATCAAAAATGATAATCTAATGTATATTTGAATGACTGCCGGATCTGAAACTCTGGATTTAACAAGAGACAAATGCTTAACATTTTCACATATGAGTCGAAATAAACATGAAAAATTGTTTCAGACAAAGTGGAAATTGTGAAGAAAAGCTTGAAGTAGAAGGAATAAAACCAGTTTCTCAATCAAGAAAGCAATCATTGCAGTAAGAAATTAAACTCTTAAATATTGAGTGCCCACCAAACCACCGCAAAAGAAAATCAAGCACTTAAATATTGAGTATACAATAGATCATTGCATCAGGTTTATCAATGACAAGAATAACTGAATTTTAAGAAACAATCCAAATAGTCGCGAAAACTAGTTGAAAATTTCTACCTTTGATAACAAACCATCCAATTTTTAAGATGCCAAAGGCAGAACAACATTCACTAAAAATGTTATCTCTAAACTACCAAGTACTACTAAACCTCTACTAACTTCTGAAATAAGGTGACATTCATACCCAAGAAAATCCAAAAAGAAATTCCAACGCACCAGATTGCTCATGCAGTATCTGCTGTGAAGAAAGGCAGCCGCACACCAAAATATCGGGCTCTGTCCTCGCCCCTTTGAGGGCCCATAATGTAGGGGCCACGCATCTAATCCACCAATACCGAGAGCACGAACCTCTAAGTTGAACATTTTGACTTCCAATCCTTGTTGAGGTGTTTCCACATGATATCACATCCAAGTATAAATTCTTATCAAATTAATTCTTCTTATCAAATAAAATTTCTATCTGTGATAACAAGACATCCAATTCATTAGCAAATAAAATTTCCAGGCTCTTTGGCATACATGTTGTTCTTCAAAATTCAACTTATAACTATTTCTTCAAAACCTCATTCCAGAACTAAATATAGAGGTGATTAAGAGTTAGCGTGAAGCTTTTTGACTTTCCCGTGTACTAAGAGAAAGTAAAGTAATAATAAAATTCACCCTCGAGATTTTGATGGATCTCCACGTTTTAGGCCTCCCTGAGTCCAAAAAACACATTTTTTGTATTATATTGATGTCTGTCTGTGTGTGAACACGACAACTCAACAAAGAACAAGTTAGACAGATGAAATTTGGTAAATGCCTCAAGCTAGATGGATGATGGTTTTATCACTAAATTTGTAGATCGGTATCAAATTTTGGATCAAATCCGTCAACGTGTTTACTGCTTCTACCTCTCTGTGCATGCTTGCGCGTATGTGTGTGTGAGATAGAGACACACAGAAAGGTAGTGAGAGAATACAAACTGAACTATATTAGAGTTAGTTGGTAAATTCAAAATTTTGTACTTTAGAAAATAGGATTATAAAACTGAACAGGCTTCGCATACCTAAGAAAAGAAAGAAAACACTTTTTTTCTTTAATCCTGTTTTCAAATACAGTTTACAGAATTAAGAAATTTTAGGATATACAGGAGTGTTAATATTTTAATAGAAAATTGCTTTGTTGCTTTAGTTTGTGATGTTTCAGCAGTTCTTGAGCCTATATAGTATCATTCTCGGCCTAAGATGAGTTATTTGGTCTTCGGATAATCTGAAAGTTTTGAAGAAATAATTAACTAAGACGTTTTAAAAATAGAACCATAACTTGTTGGGCCTTTTTTTTCCTTTTGCTAGATTTAGCAAATAAAAAAAAATAGGCTAATATTCTACTTTTCCCAAGTATAAAAGTATTAATTTTATGCATCTTTAAATAAAGTTTAAATTTAAATTCTGTCATTCTATATATGTCATCCCTTTACTATTGTAACACTTGAACATAGTGAAATAAATATTAAAGAGGGTGTTCGCACATTTTTAGAACGATTTAGTTTCGCTGTAGGGAAAATTCATTTGCTTGGAAAAATTCATTTTCACAACAATTACATTTTTGAAGGCATGATTTATCATTTGCAACATAAAATTTTTGCTTACATGCAAAATAACGAAGCGATGGATGGACGGCTACGTTTTTTTCTTTCCAATGAGAGTCTATCTTATTCAGTTATTTAAAGACGCTGTGAAAGCCATGGTTTTTTATACCTAAAGCCACATTAGGTAATATTGTTAATAAGAAAGGAAAAAATCGTCCAAGTTTGGTTTCACGTGGGAAAATTGTTCCAAATACGTATCCAAGGAAAAAAAGCAGTTCTTCGAATATTCCAAATGTGATATCTTTAATGTTAAAAGAAAATCATCCAATTCAAAGATTTGTTGCAAAATCATTAAAATGCTCAGTATCAACTGTAAACAAAATTATTAACACTGATTTGAATCCCAAAAAAAGCAAAAAAAAAAAAATACAATTATCATCGTCTTTCTCCATGTCATATCGCTGAACACAGAATTCTTTATAAAAAGCATTTATCCGGACAAAAATGGAAAAAATGCCGTAACAATAGATGAAGCATTTGTCTATTTAATGACTGCAGGAAAAAGATTCAATTTATTATCATCAAAGAGGAGAAAAAATTCTTAAAATATGGTTCAAAGAATCTAAAGAAAGTTTTCCTAAGGAAATTATTATTGTTGCTGATTTTTCACATAATGGCAAAATAAAAGTAAAGACAGTGGATAAAAATGTTAAGACCAACTCCACATACTATCAGGAGCATATATTTTATCTACAATCTTCAAATATGAAATAATATCTCTTTACCCACAATGCCATTAATCAGTAGAACTGCACTAAAACAAAGCAAGCAGCGGTACATCACAATCCACTGTTAATTTCCTCAGAAAAATAGAAGTGGATATTAAAACTATAACCTTCACTGATATTCTTGGTAAATAGTTCTGATGATGAAGGTGGGGGGGGCGAAAAAATTATATTATTTCGTTGATTTGTGATATGACTGTCAACAACAGCAACTCCAACACTGTCCAACTCACTGTCGATCAACACTCTCCAATAAGCAAAAAAGCCTAAATAAGTCATGTATGAAAATAATGTTGAAGTTTTCTGAATTAATGACGCACTAAGATGGAATAATGAGACTAAAAAGGTAAATAAGCAATTTCGGGCCGGATACTTTTCTAAAGCTCTTTTAATATTTCTGTTGCAGAAATCACAGTGCTCTATTGTTTTGTGATTGAAATCTTGCGAAAACATACAGTTAATTGTAAAGTTTCTAAGAATTTGTGATGTGCTAGAGTTTTGAAATTTTGTACACTTGTGCATTCTCGATGAAAGAACGCTATTTTAATATTTTCAGAATTTAATTATCAATTAATCATTAAGTAATCAAATTTTGATTCCCTTCCATATGGTAGTGAGGCACCATATGGTAGTGAGTTTTAGAAACAAAAGGAAATAATTGGGAGAGTAGAAAATAATTAAGATAAAAAAAATCTGATGTTTAGTACCTAACAAAGATGTGTTTTTAAAAACTGCTTTTAATTTCATTTATTTTAAAACTAACTTTTAGATGCAAAATTACTGCAGCCTGAACAGATTTTTTAAAATAGACAATTATAATTAATTCCAGCTATAACTGCCGCCTCCAGTAGTAACGTCTCTGCTCAAATATTCAAAATTCATGAAAAAGCTTGAAGAACAAGATCATTGAAGACCATATTACTTTGCAGAAAAGAAAAAGAAAAATTTTAAACTACACCCTTTAAAAAATTTACTAGGAAAAACACCTAAACACACAACAAACTTTTCATTTTTAACAATTAATATTATTATTTATATAGTTGAAATTCTCGTTTATTCTACAGAACTAGGTCATTATTTTTAGGCTATCAATTAAAAAATGAATGAGAAACATCTTAATACTGAAGAGACTTCTTAAACTTAGGTCATTAGAACTTTGGCGACTTTTCTACACTAGTTAGGGGGGAAAATCAAATTATTTTTTTATAATTGTTTCAATAGTCTTTTCGATATGCTTTTCTCTTTCTTCCTTGATCACTATTAAAAAGTTGTAAAAATTCGAAACAATATTGGTGAAAGACAACCAGATTTAAAATTTGATGAAAAATGGTACGTTTTTGCCCACAATGCGCAAATTTAATATTGTATAAATAAAATAAATTTGAAAATTATTAATACATTAGTAAAAATGAACACAATAAAATAATAAGTATAACAAAAAGCATTAAAATAATTACAATATGAATAATAACATTAAAGCAAAATAGTTATAAAAATTAATTTGCATTAACTTTAAAGCATGAAATTAAAATTAGGAAACAGTAGCCAGCCAACAATAAAGTCTTCTTAATTCGGAGGTTCTCAATCTTTTAGTTTCCTTGATAAAGTTTCCGATATCATTTTAATTACACACCCTCCTGATGGCATTTTTTGTAACTCTACTCCCCCTTGCACTAAATTTGGAATTTCAAATAATTAATATCAATGTTCCTTTTTCTCCTATTCATGCGTATTTGCGTATTTTTAAGAATAAAGTATTATTTTTTAAAAATATCATGTTATTTTTGTATAAATAAATTGCCTCTTTTGTTTTGAATATTTAATTTTTTCTCTTTTCGTTTTTTTTTTTCGGAACTGCTCTACTGTTATTTTAAGGTCCCTTAAAGTAGCGTGCCGCATTGGAGAATCATTGGCTTAATTTATAAAGCCTTACTTTGTCAACAGTGCGTAAAACAGTGTAGATAAGTGTCAGAAAGACAGTAAAAGCGAATGGTTAACATTAGCTTTTAAAGAATCATTAAATTAGGTGTGTTTTAATCTCAAACAAACCAGTAAAAATTTCTTACAGGGCCGCGGTATCTCTGTGGCAATGTTTCAGCATTGGGACCGGGGGGTCCCAGGTTCGAAACCTGATTCCATCCAAGATCCGTCAGATATGTGAGACTGGTGCTCGTTAAATCTGACTTCGAGGGCTGCATGTCCTCCAGTTGGTGTGGTGCGGAAGCTTTGAGAGGGGATGCCGGCTAAGGTGTCGTCATCTGACCACAGTTCAAAAGTACGAGGTCCATCCCAAAACAGATCTCGTGTTGCTTCAAAATTGAATGTTAATATAACTAAACTTAACTTTTTACAAATAAATTAATTCAAATATTGAATCGTACCGTATGCACTTCTAAGAAAGTTTGATCAACTATTTCAAACTTTCTTTGTTATTTTTCCTGAGTGCTTGCAATAAAAGAGGTGTAGGGCTCAAGGAGTTTTACTTCACATAAAGAAGTAAAGCAATCCTGACAAATTTATTTTGTTTATTTTTTAAAGGTAAAGGAAGAAGTCTATTGTAACTTCTGTCAGTTTTCATAAGAGCCTTTGCTGTAAAAAATTTCTAGGGCTTTCCAGTTTAAAATTTACATTTCTTAAAAAATGTAAATTAATTTCCTTTTTTTTTTTGCTTTACTTTTTTAAGAATTGTAAATTTTTTTAAATGTAAAAGAAAAGCTACATTTCTTAAATAAATTGTAAAACTATTTTCTTAGATGCAATTAACTGAAACCTCCGTTTTGCGTTTCCTTTCATTGACACCAAAGGCACGTGTCCTACCTGCCTCGTCCTAGTTACGCCACTGGATATAAAACAATCCAAATGCATAAGAAAGGGTTCAAGAGAAACAAAACTTCGAGAAAGGAGGTGAATCAGCAAGTCGACAGAGTGCTTCGGAAAGAATCTAGAAAGATAGCACAATTTCGAAATAATCGTAACACCTGCAAATATTTGTAAATAAAGTGTAGTCGTGGATATCAGTCTTTGATCTTTCTCTGATATAGCAGTTAGTGTTTCTCGTATCAAATATAGATACAAGAAAAAAAACCAGTATCAGTAAAGACCAACAAAATAATCTTGAGTCCATGGGTGTAACGTCTACAAAATGGATGCGTTTTTTAACCTTGAAATAACTCTATAATTTCATCCATATTAAACTATGATATCAGATTGCGTCCTATAAAAACACTCTTCATCGTTTATTAAATTACTAAAAAAAGAAAACTTTGTAATCCCAGTCTAACTAATTTAAACACCTATTTTCAAACAGAAATGGAAAATCATGTTTAAGACTGCAAAATCATTTGCATTCTGTTGATGGATGTAAAGAACCTAATTAGTTTAAGAATATTAATCGTCTAACTAGAAGGTCTTAGATTAGCATTTAACAAATTTATGCAGTTATTCCACACAACTAACTGAATTCGAAATTGCGATAAATTATGAGAGAAATGTTTCTTATTGGGGAACAAATTTAAATTTTTAGTAAGGAGTTGAAAGTTTCTAATTCAAAAAAAAATTACGATTTATTATTAAATTTTCAAACATTTATGCTCTGAAATTTAGTTCCAATTCTAAAATTAAATTTCAGTTCTATTCACATGTTAAAACTTATCTCAAAAATTTCTTTTCCTTTTGAAAAACTGAACGCAATTTCATCTTGAAAAATTCAATTATTTTTGTAAATCAAGAACAAATTTAAACATCCTCTTCAGAAAACAATTAACTTTCGAAATCCTGTCCTTCGTAAGTTGTATGGGTACGCTTCAGGCAGGTACACTAATTATAAATAAAAAAATTCTTAGAATTTATCAATTAACTAAATGTTTTTCTAAGATTTCATCCATGAAACAATAGAGCAATACGACCTTTGAAAAAGAAAAATTAAAATAGAATTAGGAAAGCATCTGTTCCGAAATCGCTTAATCACCTGTATTGGCTTGTTATTTCATCTCAGCGAGTCACTAATTCTGAAAATTTTCACCATTATTTTGACTAATTTGATCTTTTTTTACCCATTGGACAATGTTTGAACGCTATCGGCAGATAGCATCCAGAATACACTTCAGACCTTAATATGGTTTACTTTCTCCTGTCGCAAATCAATTAAAAACATTCTTGTAGTTACATTACCGGCCAAAAGTATTGCACAATTTGTCAAATGTGAAAAATTTGGAGTTAATATGGATACAAGGGTTCACAATCAGCTGTGGAGAATTGTGGGAGGCACAATCGTGGGAACTCACATTTTATAGGGAGGTTTATTTTTGTTATATTAACGTCCCGTTTTGAAGCAACACGAGGGCTATTTTGGGACGGACCTCGTAATTTTGAGCCGCGGTCAGATGACGAGGATGACACCTGAACTGGCGCCCCCTCTCCAAAGTTCCGCACCACACCACCGGGAGAATGTTTGGCCCACTTCTTATGATTTAACGGGCAACAGGAACAGTGAAGAGTCGGTCACCAGACCATTTATTTAAATTGCGGTTAATCAGGCATCTTAGGGAAAAGTGGGGTAAAACCGGGTAGCTAAGACTGAAAGGCCTGTTGGAATAAACTATTCGGAATAGAGATTCTTAAATGTTATTAAAATATTCGTTGTTTATTGGAGTACAATATATCTTTCCAGAAAAGTCATAGTTTTCACTACTTTTTTTATCAATGATATTTTTGTAAAAAAAACCGGTTACGCATGTTAACTTTATGAGAAATTAGGAAAACTAGTTCTTCAGCGGACAAGTAGCAGGCATTTTTATTTTATACGACAATTGAAGAATATTAGTGACAAAATTCACATGTAAAGCAGTAGTCTTCTTCCTCCAAGCCATTGCAGCTTTCGTGGGCCAGCTACGACAGTTTCTACATTGAATCCACCCTTCTCATTTCTTTAAATTAGAAAATACATTATTAAAATATAAACAATCAATGTCTAATGTGTTTTTATCGTCTTCATTGGAAGAATCATCAATACGGTCTGGCTTGGTCTTGCGCCACTTGTCGTACCCTGTTTTACCCCTAGTGCAGAGGTTATAAAAAACGAAATATAACTGCGCAATTATTGGACTAAATTCTTATTGTTTGATAGGATATAAATCCTCAGTAAACAGATAACAAGCTGGACTAAATAGAGTTTTTATAACTGTAATGATTATCAAATAAGGATAGTTTAAAAACAAAAGAACATTAGAGAGTTTACTCATAAAAACAAATACACCTTCACAGACGAAGTTAATCCAACAGCAACAACACGGCCACTAAGCCCGTTTCTTCGTCTTGATAGTGGAGTGTAATCCAGAATCTGCCCGCAAGAAAAGAGAACTAAATAGTGCCAGAATCAAGGTACCCGGTTTTACCCCACTACCCGATTTTACACTACTCTCCTCTAAATAACAATATTACGTTATTCACATTAGAATTGTAACATTATGTAACTTAATATACACTATATAATTAAAAGCATCCGGACACCTTTATGCTTTGCTTATCCACCATATGCGTCAATTACTAATATGAAGTGGGATCACCTTTTACAATTGCAATTAACTGAATGCTTTTACAAGGTGGCATCCACGAAACAACAGAGTAATGTGACCCTTGCAACAGAAAAAAGAAAATAGCGTTAGGAAAGAACCTGTTTCGAAATTATTTACATCTTTCATGTAATTATTTCATCTTCGCTCATCAATAATACGCGAAACCTTCAACATTATTTTGATATTTTGCATATTTAATCTTGTTTACCCAATAAGCAGTGTTTGAACGCTGTTGTAATCGCACCCAGAATACACTTCAGACCCATATTGTCTGCTTTTCTCCTGTCTCATGTCAACGAAAGATATGCATGTAAGCGTATGAAACAAGGTGCCTGGCCCCATCAGAAATAATTCTGGTCAGTTTTTTATAAAGGTTTTTCAATAATCTAAGAATTAGAGTTCAGAAAAACTCGCGGGAGTGTCATCCCCTCGACTTTCTCGTGTTCGTGCACATTATGAAGCATTTGGTTCTTCACAGTGAAATGAAGTAAGCCGAGTATGCATTTTGGACGTCTTACCTTCTTCCGAATGAAACCCAAATTTGACAGAGATCTACAATTTTGGTGACAGGCCATTTTTGAGTTATCGCCTTCACATGCACACGCCAGCACCGGCAGATAAACATTTGTGTTTCGTCCAAAATTTCATAGAAATCTATAATTTTGATGTTATGACCACATACCATATTCCATATCTCTAACTCTTTTTTGAGTTGCAGCTTCACAGAAAGACAAAAAAATGATTCAAAAAATGTTTTTTTAGGACCAAAGGTGGTAAAACGCTATGATTCATTAAAATATGGAAGATGAATTTTTTGACGATTACAATAATTTGCACATTTATTCTTCGCATAGGAAAAATTTTTTTTAAAAATTTGGATCCCTTAAATACTTAAAATTAATTTTGCACCCTCAGGCAATGGCGTAGGGCAAGTGCCCTTCTTGTCCCATCCTAGTTACGTTTTCGAACTCAGCCGAGAGTAGCATTCTGTCGTTTGGGCCCTTCCAAACCGATGTAAGATCCCCCAGATCATTAACGGTAACTTTTTTTCCCACGCCATGGGTCACAGGACAGAGCAGGTGCCTCAGCGGGAAGTCCTCGTTAACACGTCGACAAAGAGAGCCTGGAGTTCAGTCTGGCGCCAGCGGTCTGCTCTTTAGTGGACGCGATGAAAAGGGTAAGTTATCTCCAGTCTGAGAAACCGCTTGCGATGAAAGGACAGGCCCAAAAAAGGTAAGGAGTCAATTGGCTCGCTGAGGTGGACTCCACCTATAGAATTGACGGTGATTTGTTGGAGAGACTTTTCTGGACCGTTCCCCCAGGAGGAGGACGAGGGAGTTAAAAGGAAGTGCGGGGGAAGAGAACGAGGAGATCTTTGGAAGAGTTCTTCGGAAGAGGACAGAGACGAGCGAGGGCTCGATTTTCTTGGTGGTAACAAGATAGACTTGGGTCACTGAGACCTCAAGTCCGGTCGACGGAAGACCAACTTCATTCTTTTAGGCCACTCGTAGAAGTGGGCCTGTTTTGGTTATGTGAGCACTGTATAGAACGTTAATCTTCTGTACCTGAACTGTCATTATATATTAATAATTTTATCGTATTTAATCAAGATCAATATTCAATAAAAACTCTTGCACGCATGTGCTAGAAATAAAGAGTATTTCTTGGCTCTGGACCTTCCTCCCCAGAGTCTTTGGCTGTCCAATACGTTACACCGAGTCCATTTGGGAACAATTGGTCTAATTGTTTGAAAACCGACCCTGAGTGTTTTTTTTTTTTTTGCTAATGTTGTAAGTATTCATTTCAATTACTATTCGAGATATCTGAATTTGTATCGTCTTGTATAAAACACTTCATTGAGGGGGAATTTTTCACTTCAAGCCGTCATCTTTAACTCCTACCAAGTAAGATAACTAGAAAGTAACTAAAAATCAAATAAGAAAATTATTGTAGGGCAGATGCAGTCATCTTAGAAAAAGGTAAGGGGCGCAACTGAAATTTCCGTTTTATGGAGATGTGAAAAAAAATGGCTATTAATTTGTGAATTAATAATTGGCGTCTAAATTTGTTGTTCGTGTCTCGTCAAAAGGTAAATTTCGAAAATTAAGAAAACTTGAAAATCCCAGTCTAACAAATTTAAACACTTATTTGTAAATAGAAATGGAAAATCGCCTTTAAGTCAATAAAACAATATACATTCTCTTGATGGATGTAAAGAACCTAATTAGTTGTAGCAACTTAATCGTCTATCTAGAAGGTTTTAGATAAGTATTTAACAAATTTACGCAGGTTATTCAGCTCTACTGAATTAAAAATTGAAGAAAATTACAAGAGAAATATTTCACACTAGGGGGAAAATTTACGATAGATTAATTAATATTTTTAAAACATTTATACTCTGAAATTAGTTCATCTTCTAAAATTAACTGTCAGTTGCATTCAGATGTTAAAGCTAATTTCAAAAATTTCTTTTCGTTTTGGAAAACGGGTGCAATTTTAGGTACAAAAATTCAATTATTTTTGTAAATCAACAACAAATTAAAACATCCCATTCAGAAAATTAATTTTCGAAATTATGTACTACATATGTTGTTGACAGACACACAAACAAGCCATCACCCCGCAGTGCCTTAGCATCCGGGTCTACGTTGAATGACCGGCCGCCACGACTTCATTTTGCACTTTGACCCCCGCATAATAGCTCCCATTACGAGCGGCTCATGCGACGATCCCCTTTTTCCGGGGTACGACACATAATCGGAGGTGGACCCTAAGAGCCACACCACCATTGCTGTATCCACCAAGGTAGCGAGAACCCGCTTACTTATCCGGCGGCTTCTCATCCGTGAACTCGCGGTGCCTCCCGGTGGGAGGTGCACTAATTATAAATCGAAAATTCTTAGAAACAATAAAATTGATTTAATGTTCGTGCAAGACTTCATTCACAAAACAGCAGAGCAATGTGACTTTTGTATCAGAAAAATTAAAACAGCGTTAGGAAAGTGTCCATCCTGAAATTGCTAATTCACTTTTATCGTCTCATTATTTCATCTTTGCGCGTCATTTATTATCAAAACTTTCAACATTATTTTAATATTTGGCTTATTTAATCTGTTTTGCTGTCAGTGTTTAATCGTTATCGGAATTGCACCTAGAATACACTTCAGACCTTAATTTGGTTTATTTTTCTCCTGTCACAAATCAACGAAAAATATTATTATTTGATAAAGTAGGAAACAGAGCTGTTGCCGTTTCGGAGATGTTTTTAGTCTTCAACTCAATTACTGTTCGAGAATTCTGAATTCGTATTGTTTTAAATAAAGCTCTTCACTAAAGAGGTAAATTGTACTTACCGTTGTGTTGAACTCCTGTCAAATAACGACAAACATAATGAGAAAATTAATGTTAGGCAATTGTAGTCCTCTTGGAACAAGGGGAGGACGCAACTGATTTTATTTAGCAATTTAAATCTTCAAATAGTTATAGAGAATTGCAGCTTAAACTATGTAATTTATAAGTAAACAAGGGTATTCAGGATATTCAACTTCATAAAATTGAATATTAATGTTCGAAGATTCAAGTTTAAAAAATATAAGTTAGAGGAAAAACCCTCATCATTTAGATTCTCTTGAAATTCTGCGTGCTGCAATGCTGATATCTTTCTGACTCTTAACAGTATTCAACTGGAATATTTATATAAGTTGCACTATATATCTGGCTTTAAAGTAATGAAAGAAAAAATATGCTACGTTTCGCAAAAGCGCAATAAAAAAATTATTCACTACAAATATTAATATTTCCTCTAATATAAATTGTGTATTTACTTCAAATTTTAATAAAATGCTTTTCTAACATATTGTGAAGTATTTTCGTATAATTTGGTTGAAAACTCTACATGCTTGAATCAAAAATCATGTTGGAAAATTTGGGATTTTTTAAAGAAAACCTTTATATCTTCCCGAATATTCAAGCAAATTTTACGAAAATACATATAAATATTGAACACATCAAACAAAATCATTGATGAAAATTGCAAATCATTATCAGCTTTTTATGAAATGGGGTGAGTCCTAAATCATTTTATTACTCATCAATTTCTGGTTGGTCCCCTGAATGCCCTCGTGACCGAAGCTTCAATGTAAAATGTGAGTTCAAATCTCTTCTTTACATGGTTGAAGTTAAAATAAAATCCATAAAGCTTTTCAGGAGATATTTTAAAAAAATGTGCAAATCCAAATGTGTTTCCATTATTCTGTCATTCACCTGTAATATGTGAATTATGATTGGCTTCCAAATTCTCCGTTAGGGTCTCGATAAAAGGTAAATTTGTATTATTAAAAAAATTTGAGGGATACCAGCCTATCAAATTTAAACACTTATTTATAAACAGAAAAGGAAAATTGCGTTTGTAAGTTTTTAAAAGCATCTGCTTTATCTTCATGAACGCAAGGAACAAAATTTTTCGAATTATCTTAAACGCCTAATTCGAAAGTTTTAGATGAATATTTAGTAAATTTATCCAGTTATCCTGCACAATTGAATTCAAAATCGCAGTAAATTATAGGAGAGAAAATTCTCATCTCAGGAATAAATAATTGTAATTTTTACTGAGGAATTCAAAGTTTCTAATTTAAGCAAACTTAATGATTTATTTTTTCAAATACTTATGCTCTGAAATTTAGTTACGATTCTAAAATTAGCTAGCAGATCTGTTCCAACGCTGAAACTAAACTTCAACAAAGCTTTCTTGAAATTCCTCGAAAAATTTTATCCTATTTCTACTCGGGGAAAAATTCAATTACTTTTGTATGTCAGCAAGAAATTTCTACATCCTTTTCGAAAAATAATTAAATTTCAAAATTCTGTCCTTCACAAGAGTTGTACGGGCACTCTTCAGACATGTGTATTAATTATAAAATAAAAATTCTTAGAAAGTTTACAATTAACTGAATTTTTGTGCAAAATTTCATCCACGCAACATTAGAGCAATGTGACCCTTTTAACAGAAAAATGAAAATAGCGTTAGGAAAGAATCTGTTTCAAAATTGTTTATTTACCTCTTTCCTCTCATTATTTCATCTTCGCGCGTCAATAATTAGCGAAGCTTTCAATATTATTTTGATATTTCAAATATTTAATCTTGTTTACCCATTAGGCAGTGTTTGAACGTTAAGGTAACGGCACCAAGAATGCAGATCCGCCGTGTATGAAGCCAGCTGCACGCCAAATCATACGCAATGACCAAACGCCAGCGCTGGTGTGAAGCGGAAGTTTGAAGAGGGGGGTGCCAGCTCAGGTGTCATCCTCGTTATCTGACTGCGGTTCAAAATTACGAGGCCGGCCCAAAATAGCCCTCGTGTTGCTTCAAAACGGGACGTTAATACAACTAAACTAAACTAATTTCGTAAATTTATTTTGTTTCTTGAATACTGGTATAATTTCAGGTAAGTAAATTTCAATTATTTTTTTAATCGACAAAACAATTTAAGCATCCTCTTCAGAAAACAATTAACTTCAGAGATTCTGTCCTTCGTAAGTTGTACGGTTAATCTTCTGAGAGGTGCACTAATTATAAATAAAAAATTCTTAGAAATATTACAGTTAACTGAATGTTTCTGCAAGATTTCATTCACAAAACAATGGAGCAACGTGACTTTTGCAACAGAAAAATTTAAATAGCCTTATGAAATAATCCGTTTTGATATTACTTATCAACCTGTTCGTCTCATTATTTCATCCTAGCGCATCATCAATTCTGCAGACTTTCAACATTATTTTGATATTTGACTTATTTGATCGTTTTTACCCATTAGACATTGTTTGAACGCTTTCGGCATTGCGCTCAGAATACACTTCAGATCATAATATGGTTTACTTTTCTCCTGTCGCAAATTAACGCAAAAGATTCTTGTATAGATGATTCTCGGGTTCCGAAACCCACTGCTCTTGTGCGCATGCGCCAGGCGGAGTTGATTTCACTAAAATAAGGGTGAAATGAGAAATGGAGGGGGAGATATTTACATTTTACTTAGCGTGACCTAACAAAAAAACTACGGAAACGAGCTCATCTTACTCATTGTCTGTCATTGGCACTGTGAAACGATCAGTAACTATTTGGAAAAGTAGGAAGAAAAGCAGTTGTTATTTTGGAGATGTTTTAAGTCCAATTCAACTGAATCGTTTATCGCAGAAACCACATGAATCAATAATATCAACATTCTGGAAGCTTTTAAAAAAACTTATTAATTTATTAAATCAATTATTAATTTTTCTTACCAGGTAGATTTTATATACCTACATTGTGACTTTACTTGACTCTTTTCATTTCTTCACTCATTATGTAAATACCTTTTACTTTCTCGTATGCGAAGTATACAAAGAGAAAGTATTGTAATCGTCAAAAAATTCGAACTCGAAATTTTGACGAATATCCACGTTTTAGACTTCCCTGAGTTCGAAAAACACAATTTTGGAATTATGTCTGTCTCTCTGTGTATCTGTCTGTCTGTGAACACGATGACTCAAAAACTATTAGAGCTAGATGGATGAAATTTGCTATGTGATATTGACACATAATTTGTAGGTTTCTATCAAATTTTGGACGAAATCAGTCCACGGGAAGTCTGTCTGTCCGCGTTCGTGTGAACACTATAACTCAAAAACTTTAATTGCTAGATGGATAAAATTTGGTACACAGTTTTATCATCAGGAATGTAGGTTCGTATAACATTTTGGGCCAAATACGTCAAAGGGTTGGCCGTCTGTGTGTTTGTATAATCGCATACTTTTGAACGCAACAACTTCTTTAAAAATTACTTTGATAAATGAAATATGGTATGTGGTTTTCTTAGCTTAATGTTAGATTTGTGTCAAGCGGTTAAAAAAATGGCGTTCAAATTGCAAATTTCGTTTTCTTTATCTACAACCAGCCCTATCGGTGATCACGCCTGCTTCTAATTCCACTTCCACGTTGGACGACCTTCGGAAATAGTGGTATGACGTTTCGCTAATTTTTTTTCCTCCACTGCATAAGGGGTTCTTGATCGTTTTACTGCCTTTTAGTTTTTTTTCCTATACATGTATTAGGAGTATACGAGAAAGTTTATGGGAGACCATTCCCGCTGGTTAGAATATGAAAAAAGTATAATCTCATTTTTTTGGGGAGATGACTCATGGGGTTTTTGCAATCAACGATTCAATTTCTGTTCGAGAACTCTGACATCGTATTGTTTTAAATGTAACTCTTCATTGAAGAGGTAAATACTTCTACTAGAGGTATGGTAAAACTCCGACTAACCGTCAGTTTTTGTTATCCAACATCGTCTAAAAAATCTAATCATTCATTTCTGCTACATTTCTACTCTTATATTGAGGTTTCTATTGATTATTTTGTAAAATGAAATGCAATATGTATGTATTATTCACTTGTAAAAGGGTTTTATTTTCATTTTCTTCCCACGCCACTAGTGTGGTAAGGTCTCGACCTCGGGACCGGAGGGTCGCAGGTTCGAAACCCGATTCCACTGAAGATCCGCAATGTATGGGGCTTGTTGCACGCTAAATCATACGTAGTGGCCAAACGTCCTCCCGTTAGTGTGGCGCGGAAGTTTGGAGAGAGGGGTGCCAGCTCAGGTGTCGTCCTCGTCATCTGACCGCGGTTCAAAATTACGAGGTCCGTCCCTAAATAGCCCTTGTGTTGCTTCAAAATGGGACGTTAATATAACCTAACCTAACCCACGCCAGTAGTGAAAGTACGTGACTGTACATACGTATTAAGAGACTTCTGTTATCCGTGTATTCGGTTATTCGTCACACCCCTGGTCCGGACGTTGACGGTTAATCGAAGTTTTACTGTACTTCTAGTCCTCGTCTTTAACCCCTGTCAAGTAACGACAAATTAAATAAGAAAATCATTGTTGGCCAGTTGCATTCCTCTTGGTTCAAAAGGCCGACGCAACTGATTTAGTCACAGAGAGATGCGAAACAAAATGCTTCAAGGAAAGATGTAACATGGGAATTCGTAATTGGCTTCCGAATTCTTCTTAAGTGTCTCATTAAAGGTAAATTTCAAAAATTAAAAAAAAACCTTGAGAATACCAGTCAATATTTAAACACGTAATTGTAAGTAGAAAAGGAAAACCGCGTGTATAATTGTAAAAGTATCTACATTCTCTAGATGGACGCGAGGAATGTAATTTTCCGAAGTATCTTAATGGCCTAACTGGAAGGCTTTAGATGAATATTTAGTAAATTTATCCAGCCATCCCGCAAAACTGATTTCATAATTGCTGCAAATTATGGGAGAAAAAAAATTACTTCTGGGAAGAAAAAATTACTTCTGGGAAGAAACAATTGTAATTTTTTCGAATGATTTCAAAGTTTCTAATTTAATAAAACTTAATTATTTATTTTTTCAAGCACTGAAACTCCGAAATTTAGTTCCGATTCTAACATCAACTAGTTCTATTACGATGCTAAAACTAAACTTCATAACTTTCCTCTTGGGAAATTTAATCTAATTTCCGCTCTAAAAATTCAATTACTTTTGTAAATCGATTACAAATTTCTACATCCTTTTCGGAAAAAAATTAAATTTGAAAAATCTGTCCTTCGCAAGAATTGTATGGGTACGTTTCAGGCACGTGTACAAATCATAAAAGAAAAATTCTTAGAAATTTTACAATCAACTGAATGTTTGTGCAAGATTTCATCCAAACAATAGAGCAATGTGTCCCTCGCAACAGAAAAATAAAAACTCCAGTGAGAAAGGATCTGTTCAGAAATTGCTTATTTACCTCTTTCGACTCATTTTTTCCGACTTCGTGCGTCATGAATTCTCGAAACTTTCAACATTACTTTGATATTTGACTCATTTAATCTTGTTTACCCATTATACAGTGTTTGAACACTATGATAATCGCACTCAGAATACACTTCATACCTTAATTTGGTTTACCTTTCTTATGTCAGATGTCAACGTAAAAGATCCTTGTAACAGTCTGAAAATTAAGAGACAATGCAGTCGTTATTTCAAAGGTTTTAAGTCTTCAATCCAGTTATTGTTCGAGAATTCTGAATTTGTATTTTTTTTAATGAAACTTTTTATTGAAAAGGAATATTGTACGTCAAGCCATCGTTTTAATCTTGTGAAATAAGACTACTAAAAAGTACCGACGAATAAAATAAGAAAATGAATTAATTAAAACTAGATTTCCAAAGCATTGTTTTATTAGTGTATTAAAAGTAAAGTTTTTTGTTTTAATTATTTTCTATTTTTTGTCTTTAATCTATAATTTTTGTCATAAAAATTATGAAAATTTGAATTGAATTTTTTCCTCAAAATCACTAGCAGGTGTCTCCACTCGTATGGAGTCAAAATTTAATTTAAAGTTAATCGAATAACAGATAATTAAGTTCAGAAAATATGAAAATAGTGTATTGTCATTGGGACCTCACAAATTAAAAATTTCAGAACTCTAGCACGTCAGGAAGTGAGAGAAGTTCGATTACATCAAGTTAAATAAAAGTTATGAAAAACAAATTGATGGTAATTAAAACTGCAATTTAATTGTTTCTGGCGTAATTGTTGCTTAAGTAATTTGGAAGAAGCTGAAACTAGAGAAAAAGTGAGACGAAAAAACATTTTTGAGATTAATTGTTAGAGTTTTAGTAACACCTCAGGCTAGAAGTGTTCAAGTAGCACAAGCGTTACATTAAAGGAAATTCATACCACACCCCAGGAAGAAAATGAAGTTATTTATAAGCTCAAGCAATACTGTCACGGAAAAAATCAGTTTTTATAAAACAAGATTTATTCACAAAAGAAGAAAATAAATCGAAACAAACACCCACACTCAAGAACGAATGTATATATATATATATATGATTTGTCTTGATTGTTTTTGTGTTTTTGTCTTGTGTTTCTAAGTTTGTTTTGATAATATATATATATATATCCAAGAAAACTAAAGCACGTGCTTAAATTTATACATCACGCCGCAGCTTCTCGGAGTTTCTAAACCGACTACTTTTACTTTCTCGTATACGAAGTATACAAAGAGAAAGTATTACAATCCTCAAAAAATTCGAACCCGAGATTTTGACGAATATCCACGTTTTAGACCTCCCTGAGTGCGAAAAAACCAATTTTGGAATCATGTCTGTCTGTGAACACGATAACTCGAAAACTATTAGAGATAGAGAGATGGCATTTGGTGTGTCATCTTGACACATAAGTTGTAGGTTTCTATCAAATTTTGGACAAAATCCGTCCACGGGAAGTCTGTCTGTCCGCGTTCATCTGAACACTATAACTCAAAAACTTTAATTGCTAGATGGATAAAATTTGGTACACAGTTTTATCGTCAGGAAAGTATGTCCGTATCAAATTTTGGGCTAAATCTGTCAAAGGGTCAACTGTCTGTCGGTCTATATAATCGCATACTTCTGAGCACGCGCTACTACTACTGTCCTACTGCCAGGAGAAAAACCCTGAGCATGGTTGCCTCAAATAGACGAGTCGAAGAAAGGAGGAATACAGATATAAAATCAATCGCAACATTTGGCAACCTAAGAGCACTTCCATTAGGCGAGGAATGCGTTTTTGAACGAAGTACAAAGCGAAATGAGGCTTCCGCCGGTTCTACCTACACCAAATGAAATAAAGCCCTTTCCTTCACCCCCAAAATGCAGTGGAATATCCCGTTTCATAACGACCGCCACAGGCAATAGGCATGTCTGATGCCTAGGGTTTTTCTCGTGGCGGTAGGACACATACCTTCCTTTCGACTTAGGCGCGCGCCAAAAGAAACTCGTGGATAATCATTGCATTCTGGGATACAGTAGGTTCGAATTTTTTATCCGGGCGCGGAGGGAAAGGGTTGCTATAATTTCCAAGCATTGATACGGGACGTTTAGGTGCTAAATAAATAAAACTTGAAAAAAGTGGGTTCGTAATAGCTTATTTTACTCTGATAAAAAAAATAATAAAGTTTTAGCAATCTTATAAAATGATCACGTAGAATAATAAAAAAAGTTGCGAGGCTAATCCTTTTTAACACAGTCATACTTTAAAGCTGCTTTTACTTTCTTAATTATATCATTTTCTTCTTTCACATAATTATAAAATTGGGTGCAAGTCATTTTAAAATTATAATCACGAGTTTGGGAAGAAAACGGGACAAATAGTAATACGGGACTGAGTAGTGAAATACAGTGACATTCCCGTATATACGGGACGTATGGCAACCTAGTTAGAGGGAAAATTACACCTTTTTGGGAAGTATACGAGAAAGTTTAGGGGAGACCACTCCCGCTAGTTACACTATGTTGCCAATTAATTTTCAACAGAGTAAGAAAAGTAATTAAATAAAGAAATAGAAATTTTTGAACCGCGTGCATTTAATTCCGCAATTTCAATGATGTAAGAAGGAAAGTGGAGAAATGTTTTTCAATAAATATGGCAATATCAAGAACCTACACACAAAAAAAGAACGTATTCAATTTATGGCTATCTTGAAATTTCCAGAAAATAAGCAGATTTGTAAAAAATGCTGGATACAACTATGCTTAGAATGTTAAAAAATATATAATGTCAATTAATTAATTTAATTTAATAAAAATTTCTTGCTTTTTTTCAAACATTTTTCGTGTCTGAGTTCATTGCACTCTTAGGTATTTCAAGGGTTTTTTTTTGTGTGTGGCTGTTTTAGTTTTAGAAACAATAAAGATATTTGAGCACTATACCATGAAGCAGCCTCTAAATGTCAGCCTGGTACAAAGTTTTCGCAAACAGCATTTTGATGCAGCACTTCTATACGCTTTTTTCTTCCATTTGTTATTGCATCTGATGACTTGGATGCTTTCTATATTCCTCCAAGTTAAGATTGTCGGTGTAGTTGCTGGAATATTTGATAGGTTGTACTCTTAATGCGATTATACTTTCAGAGAGCTGCGCGATTTCTGGTGAGCTATCTGAACAGGATTGCTTGGATTTTGTAAGATTTTATTAGTTTGTTTGTTGGTATCTTTCCCTCTGTAAGATTTTTTTCAGTACTCTGACTAAGATGTACAACAGTTTTTATCCATATTTTGTCACAATAGAAATTGTAAACGTTTAAATAAAATAATTTTTGATTATCCTTGACTAAAAACCTCGTTTGCAGTAGGGTCAATTCATGCTCACGTGACGCATATCAAGTACGCAGAGCCAATTTAATTTTGGAATTGACTGCACATCTTGCATTTGCGGCTTTTGGCATTAAGTCACACCGCAGCGTAAGACGACGTGCAATTATATGTTATAACATGCGCAATTATGCTCGTCATGTGACAGCGACGTCACGTGAATCAACCCCGTAAAGGTTCTTAGAAATCCCCTGTAGCACAATTCTTGTGGACCTTGCGATGTTTGATCTCCTGCAGCAGAATCCTTTTAGACCTTGTACTCTTTGATCACTGTAATAGAATCTTCGTGGACCTTGCGATGTTTGATCTCCTGCAGCAGGATTCTTGTAGACCTTGTAGTGTTTGATCTCCTGTAATTTATCTTTCATTGATCATTCTATCTCGTGGTTTCCTATGATTCTATTAAAAAGAATTTTAGATGTTGAAAGGTAGGGTCGATAATATTTCATGCTTACTAATATAGCTTCTTCTATATGAATTCAGCTACATCATTCATTTATATGTCTTCACGGAAACATAATTGTATCAGGATAAAAAAAAACATGCTTTGAAAAAAAGGGTATGCTGCTCATCGCGTTATTATAATCTTACAAAATTAATTTGGTGTTGATTTTCGAGGATGTCATGTTTATGTTTTTTCATCATACGATGACTACGCCATAGGGTAGAATAGCTAATCAGAAATCGCAACAAATGTGAACAAAATACATAATAAAATTTCTTAGACTTCAACTACACAGTAACATTTGAGAGTGCAGCAAAGAGTTCATTTAAAACTCATTTCTATCAAATAACTTGTGTGAGTTGTTTAAGAAAATCATTAAAAAGGAAAAAATCAGAAAGAGAGAGTGGAACCCAGCAGATTTGTCTTGTATAAAGCAAGCCACTTTTTTTATATCCAAAGCTCCAAACCAAGTTTTTCATAACATGAGTTAATATCTGATGAACTATTATATCTTATAATTACACACAGCATGTTTTTGGACATGGAATAAAATTATTCAAAGATATCTATTAATCTTTACGGATCTACATCAACTAGTGAAAATTTTACTCAAAACTAGAATATCATAAAAAAAACTGAATAAATAATACTTTGTCGATAACCATAATATTACTTTTCTAAAAAAAATCTAGAATCAATTACAGTAAAGTGAAACTGTTCGCTGAATTAATATTCATATTTTAAGCACACCACTCCATTTCACCAGATACTAGTGGCATTTATGACGTGATATATATTTAATATTCAAGAGAAACAGGAGGTATATTATTCTAAACAGAATAATCAATAAAACTCGCAATTTAATTGTTGCTTTTACTTGCTTATGAATTTATTTCAATATTTGTATCTTTCCTTGATTTTTTTATTTTCTTTGGATTCTAAATTTGTCTTAATACTTCCTTAAATTGTCTTGTTTTCGACCTAAATAGATAATCTTAAATTTTTAGCATACTTTTAGTCTACTGTTTATTTGAGGAAAGTTTTGATGGCGGCATTCTTCTTCAAATTTAATATAAAAATTACTAATTTTGAAAATCACTGTTTGCCTTATGGCTTCAGAAGAATTGTGTTCTATAGTTGGGTCAACTAAAATCTACCACTGTTGTCCAAAGAAGGTTTCGAACCCTCAACAAGAAAGAAGCGTCAAATAAGATTTCCATATCCAAGCGAAAAGAATTTAAAGAAGCCAAAGAATACTATTTCTTTTTTCTTCTACTGAAAGCCATAGGTCAACATTAATTCTGAAAAATAAATCATTTTTGACTTAAATTTCTAAATGAAAAAACTAGACACATCAAGCTTTCTAATTCTTTTAACAGATTTGTTCTATCATATATACTTACAAATAGGGTTAGTCAAAATGAATACCTTGATTTCTAAACTTTATTGTGCAAATAACTGTTTGTGTATTTAATTGAAAGATACATACATCAAGAGGTAATGGCTTCAAATTTCGAATGAAGTCTGTATGTCAATAATTATTGACTACACAGGTATAATCATCGGTATTAATAAAGGTTTGGCAAGAATTGCATTACTGACTTGATACATGCCACGAGGCCACATATTGAAGATTTTCAATGTTTGCTTTCAAAACTTGAATATATTATCTTCTGAAGTAGTATCTTTCAAACAAATACGGCTACTACCTACTGCACAGTAAAGATTTGAAATAAGGGCATTCAGTGGCGGCGAGTCGGGGGCGCAGTCGCCCCCTAACTTTTTACTGGAAAAATTATTATTATTATTTAAAAATTTAAGCTGCCTAAAACTAGGAATTGTTAAATAGCAAGAAAGTTAGCTAAGTTTGTAGCTAAATTTTTAAATTCTGTTGTCTACCCTATACTCCCGGGTACTTTTCAGTGTCTAAATTCCCCGCCCCCTTCTACTTTTTCAACCCAATCGCCGTCACTGAGGGTATTCGTCTTGACTCACCCTGCATTTTAAACTCTACATAAGCTTTATGGACACCCTGCATAGACCATTTGCAAGGAGAAATTTCAACATAATTCTAGCTTCTACTTTATAAATTTAAATACATTTATTACAGAAAAGCTCATATTTCGAGATGAAATTTCGAAGTTTATCTAAAAGGTCTAATTTGCTAGTTAATATTTTTTGTGATTTTCAATCTAAGTATTATTAAAGATATGTGTGAAGAAAGCAAAACTAGCGAGCTAAAAGAATTGGTTGAGGAATTTTGAAGAAATTTTCATGAAGGAAAAAATTAAGAACAAGTAATAATGATTTTTGTTTCCATAACTTTATCCATTGGGTACAAGCCTAATTTGGTAGTGAATAAACATTACATCATTTCTGCGAGAGGAAGCTATAAACGACATCTGATTTTATGATCACAAATTGCAAAAATTTGTCTTGTGATTTGCTATCAATTTGGAATTTCCGAAAACACTTGAAAAAAAAAAGTTTTGTTTACACGATATATCTTTATTCAAATAAGAAAAATGAACGATAACCAGTAATCCAGACTGTAATGGGGCAACTTGAGGCACCAAACTACAATCTAAACAATTACTGCTTCGAACCAGTCTTTGTGATATTTGATATACTGATGATTGATTGTGAAATACATTTGAAGGTTCAAAAAACGCAGCAAAATAGAGCACTCATCTTTTTAGTGGAAAAAATGGAAAGTAAAAGCTGAAAAACAAAATTGTCACAAATCTTTTTATCGATAACAAACTGCTTTTGCGCTTTTTCTCTAGGGAAAATCCTTAGATGTGCTTCTAGAATATCAACAGTAAACAGTGGCGACGACTCAGGGGGGGGAGCGACCACCACCCCACTTTTTACGAGAAAAATCTAATTTTTATTTCATTTTAGCTGCTTAAAACTAGGAATTACAGAAAACCAATAGTGTTCAAGTAAGCTAGATAATTTTGCAACCAAATTTTTAAGTTTTGTTTACCCCCTATACTGCCGGGGTTTTTTAGGTGTCTCTAAATTTTTGGCCCCTTCCCCCACTTTTGCCACCCAGTCGTCGCTGCTGACAGTAAATACGATGTTAGGAAAGTATTTTTAATTAAATAGGAAAAACAGCATTCATTTCATTACGGGTTTTAAAATTATTATTTCATTCAAATTTTTCTGGGCATGGTCAACTCTTGAATTGAAATCTCTGCCAATTATATTTAGAGGCTATGAATGGTGTCAATTTCATTTTAGAGATTTTAGCAAAAGAGCTTCTACAAATTTTGCTGATTTCTATTTAATATTAAATATTTTATTTCATGTTTTAACTTTCTATACTATTTATCTTGTTATTATCTTCATTTTATTTTATATTAAAAACTGATTAGTAATCTATTCTTAAACTCGATAATTCGAAAAGCTATAATTCAAATTTTTAGACGATATTTATGGTAGTAAAATAGCTTTCCAAAGTCCACAACGGGTTGTAGGTCGACGTTTGGATAATGCCCTTTTTAAAAATCCACAAGCGCAAAAGTCCATGGGTGATACATCAGGAGATTTAGCAGGAATATCGGTGAAGGGAGTCCGGGTCTTAATACCCATTTCTTGTTCTATTTTTTTTTTCAGGGAATTAACAGTGGATTGTGATGTGTAGCTGCTTGCTTTGTCTTGATGCAATTCTCCAAATTGATGGCATTGTGGGTAAAGAGATGGTATTTCATATTTGAATATTTGGGATAAAATATGTTCCTGATGGTATGTGAAGCTGACCTTAACGTTTTTCTCCGCTCTCTTTACTGTTATTTTACCATTATATTAAAAACCAGCAACAATAATAAATCCCTTAGAACAGTGGCGGCGAGTCAGGGGGCAGTTCCCCCCTACTTTTTTAGGGAAAAATTAAATTTTTACTTCATTTTGCTGTGTAAAACTAGGAATTATAGAAAAAAAATAGTGTTCGGGAAAACTAACTAATTTTTCAACTAAATTTTTAAATTTTGTTGTCTATCCCCTATACTCCAGGGTCTTTTAGATGTCTATAAATTTTTTGCTCCCTCACTTTTTCCACCCAATCGCCGCCACTGCCTTAGAAAAGCTTTCTTTAGATTCTTTGACCATGTTTTAAGATTTTTTCCTTCCTCTTTGATGGTAATAAATTTATATTTTTTGCCTGCGGTCATTTAAATAGCCCCAAGCTTCATCTATTGTTACAACATTTTTCCATTTTCCTCCGGATAAATACTTTTCATAAAGAATTCTCCAGAATTCCGCTGTGAATTCAGCGATATGATGTAGAAAAAGACGGTGAACATTTTTTTTTCTTTTAAGATTCAAACCAGTGTTAATATTTTTGTTTATAATTGATACGGAGCATTTTAATGATTTTCCAACAAAAATTTGGCCAGTGGCGTAGCTGTAATTTTTGCCGCCCGAGGCGAACTTGCAACATGCCGCCCTTCCTTTTCAAGTAACATAGGGCATATAAACCTTAAAATTTAAAAAAGGAATTTCAAAATTATATACGAGGGCAATTCGGAAACTAACCGCTGTTTGGGCGTGGCGCTGGAAGTACGGTGCGGAGCGCCCTCAATCGAATGCACGAGCAATCTGTAATTCAGTAAGCTTCCAGTCAGCGAGTGAGAGTGCCATAGAGCCAAGCGTTTGCTAGTTATAACGTGACAAAATGTGTGCCTCAAAAGAAAATCCCGCCAAATGTGAGATGCGAGGAGTGATAAGATTTCTTTGGGCCAAAAAACTGTCAGCAGCGGATATCCATCGTGAATTGTGTGCCGTATACGGGCCAAACATTATGAGTGAAGATGTAGTGCGTCAATGGGTACGCTTTTTCAAGGACAGAAGAACAAATATCCATGACGAATCACAGAGTGGAAGGCCGTCTGTAGTGAGTGCTGATCTCATCAAAGAAATCGATGAAAAAATTCGTTTGCTCCGTAATTTCACAATCACCCAACTTTCAGAACACCTTCCAAACATTTCTCGGACAGTTTTGTATGAGACAGTAACGGGAAAATTAGGCTACCGGAAGTTCTGTGTTCGATGTGTATCGAAAACGCTCACGGAGATCCACAAAACCAGTCGAATGGGCGCTGCCTTAGAATTTGTTTCCCGGTACCACACGGGTGGGGAGGACTTTTTGAACAGAATAGTGATTGGTGACGAAACTTGGGCAAAGAATGTACTCTTATAAGTTCTTTGACTTGGGTAGCGCATGTCAATGCGGAGACAAAACAACAGTCTATGGCATGGGGTCATACCGGTTCTGCAACCCGGCTGAGGAAAGCCCGTCAAACTTTGTCAGCGAGGAAGCTGATGGTTACCGTCTTTTGGGATGCTCAAGGAATCTTGCTTATCGAATTCATGACACGTGGAACAACAATCAATTCCGAAGTTTACTGTCGCATGTTGAAGAAACTGAAAAGAGCCATCCAGAACAAACGTCGCGGCCTACTGAGTTCTGGGGTTGTGCTTCTGCACGATAACGCGCGCCCTCGCACTGCTGTAAGAACAGGAGAGGTTTGCTCAAATTCAAATGGGATGTGTTTCAACATCCTCCCTTCTGATTTTCATGTGTTCACTGAAATGAAAAAGTGGCTTGGGGAACAGCATTTCGCTGACGATGAGGAACTGAAAAACGCTGTGACACATTGGTTAAAATCGCAGGCGGCCGCTCTTTATGCAGAAGGAATTGGTAAGTTGGTAAAACGGTACGACAAGTGCTTGAAGAATGGGGGAGACTATGTTGAAAAATAGAGGAGAGTTGAACCTTTGATATGTAAATAAATTTTTTTTCTCCTCTGTGCTGGTTTGTTTTTCACAGCGACTCGGAGGTTACTTTCCGAATTGCCCTCGTATATATATTATTAGCAACGTAATTCGTCATTTGAAGCGCTCGGTCTCTGTATAGAGGTTGCGAAATCGTGTGTCACCATCCATTCTTTCATGACAAACAAGAAAAATACAAAGTTATAAAATTGTTTTCCTTATTGCCTGATTTTGCCGCCCCCTTGGAAATGCCGCACGGGGCTGTCCGTCCCTTCAGTCTCCCCTTTAGCTACGCTTCTGCATCTAACTTGAAAGATTTTCTTTTAACATTAAAAATCTCATCTTTGCAATTTTCGAAGAACTGCCTTTTTCCCTTGGATACGTATTTGGAACAATTTTTCCACTTGAAGCCAGACTTTGATGACCTTTATTATTGACCGCTTAAGGACATAGCCCGAGTTAACTCTTCCTAAATACCGTAGGTTTCAAACTAAGTCGGTCCTTAAGCGGTTAACGATATTACCTACCGTGGCTTTAGATATCGAAAAATAACGGCTTTCACAACTTCTTAAAATAAATGAATAAGAATATTCTCTTCGGAAAGAACAAAAACTTAGCTTTCCATTCATCGCTTCTTTAAAAGCGTCATTTTGCACGTAAACAAAACTTTTAGGTAGCAGACGATAACTTATACTTTCAAAAATGTAATTGTTGAGTAAATAAATTTTTCCAAGCAGTTGATTTTTCCCAACAGCGAAACAAAATCGTCTAAAAAATGCGCGAATAGCCTCTTTATTTTGAGTTTAGCTTTGATGGGTTTCTGACAAAAAGAAAGAGACATCGATCTTTTTTAGAATACATAAGTAAATATATCTATTTCTGAATCTGTTTCGACTTCTTTATTGAATATATTTTTGTAATCAATATTACTGTTGATTGAGTTTTGCTTAGTAGAATATTTATTTTGTTCTGCAAAATGTTTTTCTCTTCAGATTTTTGTTGAATTTTATAATTTTTCTGTCCTTTTCTTTTCTTTGCTGATGAAATCAATTTACTTGAAATCATAGTAACAAGACAAACGAAACTGTGCTTGTCATCTAACATCTAAATACAAATTATTTTACTCTGCGCTGTGGCATCACGTCCATTTTTCCTCTCACATGTTCATTGGATTTCAAAATTAAATTGGTCCGGTGCATTTGATGTGTACCACAGTGAATCGACTCCATTTCTGGATATTATGAAATTCTGTTCAATATTTTTTATATTACTAAAAACTTTTTACTTTTTGAAAAGAATTACATTTTTGATAGTACTTAGCCCTTTTTATGCATTTTAACATTTTATTAATGGTTTTAAAACTGAGTCCTTTCATTTTTGATCTGAAGTAGCCTAACTTTCTTGGAGTTCTTAAATTATTTAATTATGGGAATTAAGACTAAAACTTTCACTCACTCATTTGCAAAGATGTAGCCTAATAGCATCTATGTCCCACTCTGAAGTCTTTCGAACAATGAAAAACATATTGCATTGCAAAAAAAAATCGAGTTACTGGTTTCAATTGTTTTACAAATCAGGTTCTGTCACATTATTTTATGCAACTAGTCAGGGCTTCAGAGTTTTATTCTTATATTTGTTTCCAGTTGGAAACAGGTAAAAGTGACAATTTATAGTTCAAATAAAAAAGTGCTAAATTTTTTTTTTAGTTAGAAACTAAAAAAGGAAGAAGATTATATCTGTTTTGTTTCTTCGGAAACTAAGAAAGTGAATTTTCATTACTTACTATGACTATTATTTATTTCTTACTAAGAATATAATTCGATTATATCTGTAGAATCAATGAATTAATAGTTCTTTGTAAGCAATGAAACTAAAAAAAGCTTAATGGTTGAAAAATATGTAATTAGTTAGTTGAATGAATATAGTCTTATGAACTTAGTTACTTCTTTCTCATTTCTTCTTACTCATTTCTGAAGAAAAGCGGTAAAAATACTTAGTTTCTATTTTTTGAGAAGTTTTCCCTGCATCCTTTCTACTGAAAAAGACTTTGCCAACGCTACATTTAACAGGAATTTAAATTTTCCATCACTAGAGAATATAAGTCTCGGATCCCTCGGATTAAACTTCAAAATCTTTAATGGATTGTATCAAAAATAATTCAAGGGTCTCTTAAAATGGTGGATAGTATATTTATACAGTAATTCGCGTAGGCCATTCATTATGGGCATATTAGCCAAGAATAATTCTGTAAAAGCTCTGCTGCCTTTACACGGACCGAAATTTCATGTAGAATAGGGTGGATCGAAAATTCAAAGTGTGGATAAAATAATCGGCATAGGGTGCAAAAGTTGTCTTTTAAGTGTACTAGCATATATGCAAAATTTTATCAACTTTGTTTAATATCTTCCAGTGCCCCAAAACGCTTAAATATTTGCAGAAAAACGTTTTTCATGCAAATTTCGAATTAAAAATGCGTTAAAGAAACGATTTTACAGGGAGAAACGTAGAGGAGAGGGCGAAGGAATAATAAAAAATACCAACAAAAATTGGAAAATTATCGTACTGAAAAAATATCGTGTTTGTTCGATATCACATTTTGTAAGTGTACAAATTTCGATACATGTAAATTCCAAAAAGACATGAACATTCCACTTGCTGAGCGATTGTTTATAAAAGATCGAATATTAGAAAGGAAAATGGTTATTGGAGAAGTGGAAGTAATTGCTTCTGAAAAAATGAGAAAAGGAAGAAAAGAAAACAGATGGAATACAAAAGAATAAAACGTAAAATGGTTAAAACTGATGCTGCTCATGATCAATCAATGGAGCTACTTGAGCTCAACACTATGTCTTCGTCCTTGTATACAGATACGTATGTAATTACCTTGAAATATCAATCATAAAATCGTTTAGATTTCCCTACTTTAGCAATGGAATGTGATCGATACGGAATTTCAGATAGAACAGCTACTTCATTTGCCAGTGCTCTTCTACAAGACATTAGAATTGTACACGAAGGAGAGGCTTCGCATGCGGTAGATCGCAATAAAATTCGTAGACAGCGTAAAAAGCTTTAAAATGCAGTTGCAAAGTCTACTAAGTTAACAGTGTCTTGGTCTCTTTTAACCGGATTATATTTCGATGGGAGGAAAGACAACACAAAAGTGCTAATTAAGAAAGACACAAAGTACTACCCAAAGACCACGAAGGAGGAGCATTACACTCTTGTAAACGAACCTACCTGTATATATCGGACATGTTACTGCTGCAACAGGAGGAGCTAAAGCCATAAAAGAAACAATACTCAATTTTTTTGTATCAAATAATATGCAATTAAATCGGATAATAGTAATTGTATGCAATGGAACAAATGGTAATACTGGCAACAAGGGAGATATTATTCGCTTGATGGAACTGGTCTCAATAGACCGTTATAATGGTGCATTTGTTTGCTTCAAACAAATGAGTTACCTCTTCGTCATCTACTAAATTCTTTGGATGGTGCAACAACTGGCCCTAAAGAATTTTGCCGACCAATTGGTAAAACAATCAAAACTTGCGAGGAACTACCTGTAGCTTCTTTTTCTTCAATAAGTGTGGAGAATATGCCAGATAATATAGATAGAATGATTCTCAGCAATATCTATATGATATTTGCCTAGCGATATCACGTGGTGAATGTTATTCTGACCTGGCATTAAGAAAGCCTGGTCCAGTTGCTCGTTCAAGGTGGCTAACAATTAAAGGTAGAATTTTAAGGTTGTATGTGGTCACAGAAAAACCATCTAACAATCTTATTATTCTTGCAACATATATTATGAAGGTATATGCAACCTGTATGGTTCCATGTCAAGACAAAGCCCTCCATAACAGAAGGAGCGCTGCATATTTGGAGACTTATTTCATTTTTTAGATATTTGGAACCCAATTTAAGAAATATAGTACACACTTTTATTCAACGAAATAGCTTCTTTTGTCATCCAGAAAATTTACTATTGTCAATTCTTACAGATAACAGAGAGAATATAAGGTTTAGCACTACGAAAACTAATTTGTGCTAGAAGTGAAAACAGAGGATCATCAGAATAAGAATTTTTGAAGTACCAAAAATAGACTTTAAAGTAAAGGGTTATTTGCACTCTTTAACTGGCAACGAGTTGGACATTTGACCCACCTCTTTTGATGAATGTGCCATTTAAATAAATAGAGGACATGGTAAAAGTTAGACGGAGGAATGGTCAAAATATCCATGCCATACCCAAGCTGTAGAAAGGTGTTTTCGCATAGTGTTTGAAGCGTCAGAAAGTGTATATGGAGAAGAGACACGGCTTCATATTGAATAGGATACAATCAAGAAGTCTTATCAAGCATTATAATACCAAAAAGGATTACATCCTTTAGAAATACGTAAATCTTCAAACTAATAGAATTAAAAAATCTATGATTAAGTTCACTTTTTATAAGTTTTGTGATTTATTGCTTTGACTATTAAATTTATACTTCATGTATTATTATAAAATTATAATTATTTATAAGTTTATACTTTAATACTTGAATAATCTGCCATTTTTTCAAATATTTTTCATTAATTCACAATTTTTAATAGATATTTGTAAAAATGTCAATTTTTAACTTTTTGGGGGCTTTCGGGCCACCAGAAGATATGAATGAACTTTAATAATAATAAAAAAACGCAAACTAATATACCCAAAACAAAACTTTCTTACCCGGCGCTAAAGGAAATTTTGAAAATATTTTTTCTATAAATTTCCCCCAAAAAATGTCATTTTTAAGTATTTTTGGGGCACTGGAAGATATGAATGGATTTCAAAAAAAAAAAATATGTAAACTAATATACCTAAGACACAACTTTTCCACCACATGCCAAAAAGAATTTCAAATTTTTTTTTCCTATACTTTTCGATCCACCCTAATGTAGAATGCATTCATCTGAAAGTCGGTTTCATTTTCCTTTCTATTAACTCTCGTGTAGCTTTAAAACTAGGCGTTAGCCTGTCAAATCTATCATAAAGTAAAACTGTAATATCGAAGCATTTTAAAGTGAATTATAATAGAAGGTGTTTTCAGTGGAGTAGCGTACAACCAGTCATAACTTGGTTTGCATAGCCTTTGCGCAATGTTTCGTTGCTGGACTTCTAATTTGTAATAGATTTCTGGAATATTTTTCTCCAGGATTTTCCCAAAATCATGAGAATTCAAAAAAAATTGCTGTGCAAAGATCAGAAATATTATTTATATGCATTATAAATGAAATATTTATTTATGAAAAGAAAATTACGTAATACACATTTTTTGCATATTTTCTAAGCCTTTTTACAGACTCCACATAAATTCGATTTCATTGAATAGAATCAGAAAGTCAGTAACTGATTAATGCAATAATAGATCACAGAATTCATTTTATTTTCTGAACTAAATTATTTTTTGTTTATCTTCGAAAAAATGGTTGAGATTTTACTAAAACTAGAGTGGGCACCATTTCTCTCCACCTCCGCATATAGTTGCATTTCTATTGGAATCACTATGATTGCATTATATAATTGCTAAACTGAGTTAACTGATTTAAATGATTCTACAAAAAATCAGATTTTTTAATTACAATTTTAAGAAACATTTCATGAAAAGCATTTGTTTCAATTAAAAATATTTATTTCCTCATTTCACTCAATCAAACAATTTGAGGAAGTAAAGCCTTGCCCCATCGCAATGGCACCCATGTCCCATTGCTTGAGAGAAAAATTGCTCTGTGTAACTCAGCATCGCAAAATGTAAACAATCTCAATATATATCTTGGGGGATGCAAATGTACAAGATTGTTTGCAAAAAGAAATCGAAAACAAACGATTAAAACAATTTTTTTTTGTAGGCAGACAGTTAAAGAATCATCTTACAGACGCACACGTAAGCTCAAAACAAACTGTTTTCGGAAATCCAGCTGTTCTTTCTGTTTTCTGAAATAATTTTCATTTAACTGTAAAGCGTTGCTAGTTGTTATCTGTTTTCAAATAGAGCGTGAATGCCAAAAAAAACAAGTTTACATTACAAAACTGGCAGTGGCGTAGCAAAGTCTGGTGGCACTCGGTGCGGAGTTTAAACTTGTCACCCCATGTCCACCAAAATATAAAATGAAATTTATTAAGAAAACATTTTTTTTATTCAATTGGTTAAGTAAAGAGGGCATAAGGATAATTATTTTGTAAACAATTTTTATGAATAAAGCGAAAGTAAAATGCCTTTTTATTAATAAGATAGTTTAATGAACAATGTAAGAAATCTTTTTCTCATAGTGATCGTACCTAGTGCATAAGTTTATTATTATTATTATTATACAATTTAATGAAAACTCAATTGTTTACAAGTTTCGTTCTCTAAGCTCTAATCCATCAAACTGAACTTTAACATGATACTTTGAATCTCTTCTTTCTAACGTATTGTTCGGCAAATTTTGAAACTGCGTCATCAAAATCGATACCTTCAGTTATACTATTTTCAATTTACAAAATGGATAAGCAAGAGAGTCGTGCTTGGTTCATAGTGGATCTGAGATAATTCTTAATTAGTTTGAGTTTCGAAAAACTCCTCTCACGTGATGCAACAGAAACACGTAAAGTTAAGAAAAATCTTAATGCTGAAATGAGATTGGGAATAGAGACGAAAAGTCCATATTCCACCACAAACTCTAAGAATCTTAAAAGAGTCCAACCAAGAGACTTCTTTTGGAACTTTGGCGGCTTTTAGAAATCTTCTTAGTGTGGAATTTCTGCAAGGATACCATCTGCAGAAAGCTCATTGTAATTTTCAAACAAACTTTGTACAAACTTGGGAAGTTCAGTTTCTGAGGTTTCTATCTGAGGCTCTAAAGCTGGGCATTGACGGCCACGCTGTTCTACTCCATTTGTACCAACAATTGGTTTGTATTCCACTTATTCCAGTCGATAGATTTCGGCAAGTCATTCACGGATGTTTCAAAGTCTGTTTTGAGGCACCTTGCTTGAGAAGTTTCAAAGTCCCAGACTGACTCCCACGCACTTTCCCCCCTCCTCATTCTCTCCCCCACACACACAGGTGATTTATTGCCATCTCGAAGTATCATATTTCTTTTTATGATCTTCCATTCCAATGGATATCAAATTCGTTTGAATTCCAACAGCGCTATCTATCTGCGCCAATTTTCATCGGGATTTCACATTGACGAAAAGTTTTGCCTTCTCGTGTTCAAAAATCGTGGAGTGGAACAGCGGTGAATGTCCCGCTTAAGATTGCAAACCGATATGATGAACATTCCATGCCTTCGCAACGTGTATCGATTTCTTGTTGAAACTTCTCAATGCACTCTAACATTGACCTTTTCAGTTCTTGGTCCAAAGTCAGCGGGTCGTTTGCGGCCTATATTCGGATTAGAATATCATCTTGTTGCACAGAACGACTTTGGGAGATGATATTTATGGCAGGGATGAGACTATTAGTCACAGGACCAGTTGTTTGTTTACTTGAGCACCAGCACAGTTCAAAAGAAAAGAGACAAAACATCTCTTCCCCCACTCACCACACAATAATATTAAATCATTACAGCATCACATCGTTCACCCGCAATTAACGATTGTTAAAACCCATGAAAATTATTTGACATGTTATTTTATGTAACAAAAAGGCGCATTAACTCAAAACCGGCAATTTTTGTCACCCCCCCCCCCGCCTCAGAGCTGGTACCCGGTGCGGATCGCGTCCACCGCACCCGCCTTCCTACGCCACTGCAAACTGAGTTTCCCCTCCTTTCTGTGTTCGAAGCAAATTCACTATACTTCACCGCAGTAAAAATTATCTCCCTGACACCATCACTGAACGAACCTTTCTATTCCTTTTGACAGAACAAAACAAAAACGATAGTCAATCCATGAGTTTTTCGAGCTTATGCTATTGTCAATCGAAGACTTGCAAATTCATTTCGATTTTGCGACTACGTGAGAGAAATATATATACATATATAAATACAGATGTCACACAAACAGCACTTATGAATATCCAAGTGCAATTTTATAATGTAACTTTGACACCTTTTCTGTTTACAAAACAGTTATCGAAGCCTTAAAGACATTATATATCCATACAATAAAATTTCATTACATCATTTGCTGAAACAGATAAACATTTGTCACCAAATCTAATAACAATCGCAGCCTTTATGTTTACTTTATGTGTAGTTATTATCATCTTAATTCCTCCTTCCCGTTATTTATTTCATCTTCAAGAACATGTTCGATCATGTGGCTCAGTTAAGCAAAAGAGTTACCGAATGCTTGCAAATTTGACAGATGTCGCCAACATCTTTTTCATCTTAACGAAGAACGAAATTGATTCGTGGATGCGCAAAAAATTCACGAATTATTATTTTTGCTTTCCTTTTAGTTAATTCTTCAAAAATTTCTAAGTCAATCGAAGTCTTAGTCATTTCTAAGTCTTGTGAATCTGAAATGGCGAATAAAGACTAATGCATAATTATTAAGTACCAGACACTGTCAAGGTAATCGCAAATATCAATTGAAAAATGGATGCTTTCTGTGGAAGACATAAGAAAATATGGGTCATTGTTAAATGAATATATCAATCAAAATTATGGCTGCACTGAAACGAATTTAAAAGTTGTGTATGTACACTTCTCACATATTAAACATATTTTTTAATGCAAATACCGGGCCTGGTGGCCAGGGCTGGATTATTAAATAGACGAACTAGGCAGCTATCTATGGGCCCGCAACTTTAGGGCACCCTGAGATTTTTATTTATTTATTTTGCGGTACTTTCAGAGTAATTTAATTTTATGTTTTAATTTAATTAATAACGGCTCTGCACTCGAACTTATTCAAATTAAAATCAAGTATCGTTTAATTTTGGAACATTATTCTCCCGATTAATTATACCTTTTGCAAGTTTTATATTATGTTATTTTATAAATTAAAAAAAATATGTTGCTTTCTAATTTTAAAAAAATGTCCGATCCTATAACTAAATAGTATTTAGAATGTGCTAAAATAGTTTATTTTTAACCATTTTGTATAAAATTAGTTTTAAATTTTGATTTTGCATTTTTTTATAAGCGATATACTGAAATCAACTCTCGAAAATGATCAGTAATTAAATGGTTTACTATTTCAATTCGTCAAAATTTACTACTTAAAACTGCTTATATAGAGATTAAATTAAAATCAATACTAAATATCTGGTTTTGGAAGTTGGGGAATAAAAAAGGGGGTCCCTGAGTCTTACCAAGGGCCCCTAGAGGGCTTAATAGATATCTCGGCTTAATCCGGCCCTGCTGGTGGCTAGAATTAATGCATCTCACTTCAGTGCACTGTAGTTAAAAAAAAAACGAGCTGTTATACGAATGCAAATTGTGGTGGTATGCATTTTAGAGATTGAGGAAATGAATGATGCAAGAAAGTTCCAAAAAGGAAAGGTACTGGAAGATAGGGACAAATAGTCCCTAGTATCTATAATAGAAAAGCCCATAGATGTCTCTAACTCTGGGAGGAGATTAGAATAACCCCGCCCCTTTTGTCTGCGTCATTATTGAACGAGCCAATTGGATGATTGTACAATTTATTATATTTTTGTTTCATCAATGTTAAGTTTCATTAATGAAACCTGAATGAAACAACAATGTTACGACACACAAAACAAAGTTAAATACACAGTCATCGATCATATATATAGTATTGTAGATTATAGTAAAACGTGTAACATTGTTGTTTAAAGTAGAAACTTCGCAGCTGTCGTGCGTCCACTCACTGACATACCTTTTTTTCTGTTAGTGGGGCATTATTTGTTTCAATCCAATTTTAGTGATAAGTTTTGATTTAGTTTTGGTAAACAATTAGGCCGCAGGACATGGGCAGCTAACTAAGCTAGAAAATGCAAAATTATTATTAAGTAGCGGGGAAACTTGAACATTCAATATAAAGCCAGAAAACATTAAATATTTATTAAAAATGCAATGTTCTACAACGAACAGAAGCAATTTAAATTATAAAACATCAAAATATATTTCAACTGCAGCAAAATTGTGCGGTTCTTCCGACCAATCGGAAAGCGGCAATCTGGTTCGCAGAATATGCTTCATTTACATTTGAGTTAGCTGCTGCTTGTTGATTTGTATCTAACAAGAACCTAATTTTTATAATTTAAATGAAGGAAATGCCCATAAACTGTCGACAATAAAGCCAGATATCTTCTTTTCTGTCACTGTTTGGAAGTTAAACTTTCACTCAAATTCAAATGTCACTTTTAAACTATTTCCTATCATCTTTATACAAAGTTGAGGTAAGCTTTCTTTACTGAAAGTTCTTCGAATAACGATGTGAATAAGAACGTGCTTTATTTTATCTACTTAAATGGTATTCAATAAAATTTTGTTCTAACCTTTTAGTACAACAAAAGAGATTCTTCCATATTTCTGCAACAAAAATAATCACAACTTGTAGTACTTGCAAAGTATTCATAATTTATATAGTTTTTTATTGTATATTTATTTGTGTCTGAATTGAATAAACAGCATTTTTGTTGAGTTAAAACAAACACAATAATATTTATTCATGTTAATTACTTTTAAAGAAACATTAAACTGAAATGTGGATATTAAGGATTTCATAGATATTTGATTGATTTCAAAACTTCTCAAGGTTTTCACTATTCATACAACAGTGATTTTTAAATTGTCAGAATACTAATAAGAAGATTTAGCAACTTCAATATGCTTGTTAAATTTCCTAAATGAAGACCAGCTTGTTTAGAATCAATATTTATACATAATAACCTTAATCGGTATTTTCCAACATTAATATAATGTCAAAAAATATTTCAAAATTTTACTAGCAAGTATACATTCATAAATAAAATTACATCCATTTTCAAATAACATTAGTTTACTATAGAAATATCTATATAATACTGTTTTTTAAAGTATAACTAAAAGAACATTATTAGTCTTTTACACATAATGATGCATTGTTTACATTTCTGAGCTAGTATTCAAAACATATTTCATATATATCTGAAGCTTCTTGCTATGCAGCTACTTATAAAAGTGAACTGATATTTTAAATATTCTTTTGCTGATACATCTTAGATGTTTTAAAAATGCTAGGTGTGCAATTGACAATTTCACATATTTGCTTTTCAAAAAATTCATTTATCTGCTCAGTTGTAAATTGTGTATGCATGCAAATACAATCATTTAAAAAAACATAGGTTCACAGCATTAAAGGCTAAGATACTTTAAAAAAATATGTAGAAAATAACATTACAATTTTTTATGTATAACAGTTCCTTGTTTACATTGGCGAGAAATTATTCAATACATATTTTATATGTGATGATGAAGTTTCTTATAATTATATAGTTTCTTACAAAGATATACAGGCATTTAAAACATCCATCTGAATAAAATATTTATAGATACATTTTTTTAAAAAATTTTTTTCAAAACTATACAAATATTATGAAATTTCTGTGTCCATTATTTTATTTATGAATGAGAATTGTTCTTTATACAAATAGTACAATAAATAATTATATAAGTTATTAGTATTTTAATCAGCATTATCAGGTAAATAAACACATTCTGTACAATTCACTGAGGTGCAGTTTGGAAGAATGACAAGAACAGTTTCCAATCCATTATATGTATTTTATATGAATAGAGTGAATTGAAAAATAAATACCCAGGTAAATACCTATTTTGGGTATTTACCCTTAAAAATAAATACCCAGATATTTTACATCACTGATTATAGACTTTGTTGGGAATTATTTTTCTTCAGTGAAAAAAGCTTGTAATTGTGGCGTTACTTTTGTTTCTTTTTCATCGGTCAAAATCCACTGATCTGCACAAAATTTAATTTTTTCAAGACTTAAATCTTGGCAACACTGAAAAACATCTACACTGTCTTCCACTACGTGGATTTTACATTCCATCCTAACAATATAACATTTTATTTTCTAGTTTGAACTTTTTAGAATCGCTGAAGTCGAAGCGTCTGAAAAATAAAATGCGCACGAAAACAACAACCGCGCAACGAGATTGCATCCTTGCTCCTCATTGGCTGAATTGTGGTTTTCTCAGCGATAGTGATTCTTTATAAGGCATACTGATTGGTCAGAATAATGGAAATTTTATAACTTTAATTTCTTTGTATTAATTAATTTTCGTCGATCCAGTGTAGAACATTGAATTATAATTTTTTTTTATTTCATATTCTTTTCTTTGGTTAATTTCAAAAGTTTCCCCGCAACATAATAATATTACTTGAACGATATCGAGGCATGTCGTATGTCCTAAATATGGATAGAGAAGATCCCACTTCAAGGAAACAAAGGTTAGCAAGAGAGGCATTTGCAAGATGGACAGTAAATAGACAGTAAATCAGTAATTGATAGATAGTAAATACAGTATAACTGCCATTTACATGGAAAGTTTAACTTTAAGATTTGAATTTATCATTTTTTTTATTTGGTATTTGGTAAAGCATTTTTTTCTGTTAGTGGATTTTGCATTAATTTTTCCTCTGACAAAACGAAAGTTAATTGTTACAAATAAAATTATTGACAAAACGAAAATTAGTGTCAGTTGATTCATCAGTTCTGTTTTTCATGCTTTTTTAAATTTCTTAATCACTCTAGCAATCTACATGAGATTTTCTTTAACAGCTTTCGTTAGTCAATCTGTGACAATCAAATCTGATATATTGTTGGCAAGCTAAAAGCCCGTCTTAGACGGGCACAAATCTTCTAGTAAACATAACATAATCACTGTCGTGATGCATATTAATTATGATCTGCAAGTGGTAGAGTTTTGCAATTATTTAGCTGTGATGCATATTAATTACAAATTGTAAGTGTTATAGAAATACAATAGTTGCTAACATTCATCAATTTAAGTAATGGATATTAGGTAGTGCCTGATCTCTGAGTCACCTGAAAACCTAAATCACCTGATAATAATCCATAATTATTTTAGTCTGAAATTTAACCACCAAATCAATTTCTAAATTCATAGTTACTTTTACACTTTGCGTTTTTTTTTAATTTTTAAACAGCAGTTGTGGAAGTCTATATTTATAAATGTAAAAATTACCAGAAAACTAATTTTAACAAATTATTTCTTGAACTTAAAGTGAATCGATAAAATTAAAAATTAATAATAATTAAAACATTTAAATTATCTATTAACATATTCTTTAATAAAGTTTTATGAAGAAAAATCTAATAAGTTAATTACTTAATTATTCAATCATTCAAATTTAAGTTTATAAAGATAATAATATAAGTAATAAAAATATTCATCTCTACGCAGTTGTAGATTTAAACTTGAATATTTATTAGCCATTTTACGGGTATAGCATAAACTTCTCTTTCTTAACACTCATGATGCTACTGTCGAACAATGAACTGTTTTCAGTCTTTGATAATGCATTCAAAGTATTATAATAAGTGATAATTCATCTACTTGTGTACACATTAAATGGGGTAATGTGTTTTTTTTTCTTTTTTTGTTAATAAGCAATCAATGTAGTTTATTTCGTATTGTTTTAATCTGAAAGTGATTAAAAATATTTAAGTTTATTTGTACAGATTCTTTCTTATTTAAAAGAATGGAGGAAATTATATTGTCTGAAAAGAAATTAGAAAAAAAAAAGATTTCCGTCATGCCTATGATTTTATAAGTGTAGACAATTGCCAGTCAAGTCGTAAACAAAAGATTAGGACAGACAACTTAGACTCAGACAACTACATGAGTTAAACTGGCGCTAGGTAGATCGTTCTCGAAGTTTCCACTGGCACCTACTCAACTATTGCTTCATTTCTTCACTTTTATAATAAATAGTATTTTTTGCTGTAGGCAATAAAAATTTAGAATCTCGTTATCGCCAAAGTTTCGACCTCGGGACGGAAGATCTTGGGTTCGAGATCCGGTTCCACACCGGCATGTACGTGGGCCATGTGCACATTAAATCGATTGGTGTGGAACGTTCTCCAGCGTTATTCCAACAAAACCCAGGCATAAGTCTATGAACAAATTTGAAATCTTCCCCCTGTTATAAGTTTCCTCTCTAGAAAACTGTGACTCCTTTTTTTATTTCATTAGACTTGTTTTTCTTTTATGCGTTCTACTATTTCACCAAACCAAATGGTTTGGAAGGATCGTGTCTGATAGTTCTCAAGCTTGGTGAAGTTTAAATATAAAATCTGTTTATCTTTGTTTCTAGGAGATAAAAAATGAGTCCTTCTAAAAACAAAACATTGAATTGTTTGGAGAAGATACTAAAAATGGGCCCCAAAAAACCAAGAGCAAAATATTGCAAAAAAGTTCGAATCTCTAAACAGTAGAAAAATAATTCTCTCTTCAATTTTGATTTTCTAAATTCATATCAAAATGGTGCATATATATGATATATCACACACCAACTAAAATAAATACGTTTCTAAGTTAAGCACACAGAGAGAAAACTTGAAATGATACTTACCTGGATTTAAAATGTCATAAATCTGTTTACGATATTTGTTGATTGAGCGCACAAAGTGCTGTTGTTCTTTACATTGATTCCTATTGTTTACTTTCTGTGACTTTAATTCAAAGTAAATTTTTTTGAGTTGTATCAGTATTCATATACAGATAGGGGACAAAATAGAACGAACTCCTGTGAAATAAGATAAAATCTTTATTCATTGGGAATTTGGCTAAGTGCACAATGAATGTAGAATGGGACGGATGCATTGAGATCATGCGCAACATTTAAGGGAATCTGAACCCAACCTTCGTGCATAACAGTCTCCAAACAGATTCAGATGGAGTGATTGTTGATGGGAATCGAGCACTAAGTGTGGACTCTGAATATCCCCACAAAGGCTCAATAACATTCCAGGGATTGGAAGGCTTAGGTGAGATGTCCTATTTCATAGTCATGTTCTTCTACGTCCAAACCTACGATAGAAGCGTCATCGACTTAAAAAAGATGCTGCTTTCCAGGGAATATACTCTATTAACACAAGATATTTTACGATATCTCCACAATGTTGCTACGATATTCCGAATGCCGCACAACATCGTAAAGATATCGTATGAATATGGAAGGGAATCTTGTGTTAATAGGTCGGTCTGGGCATGATGCCTCATCTGTTTCAATAGTGACCGGCTTTGAATTTCCCATAAAGAATAGCATGTTGGTCAAGATGGCACTAAGATATCGCACTCCATACTAATGGAGAACCATTTCCATGTTTCACAACTAGCAAAAGGCAGTCAAAATTAAGCGCTTCTCTGGACGTTCTTCAGACATAACAGCACCGGTGATTTGAAATCGGATGAATATTGATCAATCAGATCGGATGTATTATTGCCACTCCTATGGGTCCACGTTGCCATAAATGTTCATAGAGCGGAGTTCCCTTTCGACAGTTTTTATTGAAACGGAATCCTCGATATGATTGTTCATTTCAGATTCTATCTGAAATTACGATTGTTTGCTCTTTAGAGTTTCTATGTTTTTCAACTATAGGTATCACAAGACAAAGCAGTCACTTTTTAGACCGCTTCTATTTTCGTCCGCTGTTGTAGTTTTATAAAGCTTTCTTATTTCTTTTGCTTGCATTGTCATAACCGCTAATGTAGTGCTTCCAGCACGAGATGGCAGGTGATCTTCGACCTCATACAGATGAGTGAAAATGCTGAGAAGGGAAAAAGTACGAAACGGGAAACAGGTCACAGGGAAATAGCAGAGTTTTAACTAACTTAACGGGGAACAGAATTCTCATAACTTATCAAAATGAACTTGTCTGATATCTTGTGATGCTTACTTCACACCCGCCTTCTCGTGATAGACGAATAATACCGCGCTCCTTTGTACACTCGAAAGATTTTTTTTGTTTCCATCGGCGAGGCTCCAACTAAACACGTTCCATCAATTATGTTAATTTTGATGTCTGTTTAGTGTCAAATTGCAGTCTCTCAGTACGATGAACACATGCAGCACTTATGGCAGCTGTCGAGACACTGATACGTTCTCTGTCCAGCCACTTGATGGCAGACTCTGCTTTGGGTGTTGTGACTGTACTGAAGGACGAAATACGGCATGCATTTTCACGTATTTTCGTTTTTTCATATACCCATCTGAGGTCTGTGGTATATCAGAACTCAACCCTCCAATAAAACTGAAAATCATTCAGTTTTATTGGACGATAAGTAATTAAGAGTAATTCTATCTTTTCAAAAATTCTTAAATTAATGAATTGTGAACATATATTTGTGTGTGTACGTGTGCGTGTGCGTCTGTGCGGCCTTTAAATAATTTGCATCATCTCAACATTCAATAAGATTTTATGACTTAACTGACAAAGCTATTTCTGTTTGAAGTGCTGTTCTCAACATTTTTTTTTATCAAGAAAGAGATTAAAATTGCATCTTTATCTTATCTGTATTCTCTAATTTTAAAATAAGACAAAAATCTTGTTATTTTTTTATGACCAGCTGCAGTTTTGTCCAGATCTGGTTTATATGATAGTGTGTGTTACCTTACGTCAGAAAAAATTAACCAATGAGAACAGTTGAATGAGGCCACACATTATCACTTATCTCGTGCAACTGATAAGATTTCGCTAATAAGAAAGCCGCACTCTGCTTAGGTTATCTCACTTTCTGCCAAGTCAAATCGCTTTACTCAGCTATCAAAACATTCCCCGAAGTCTGTCGTAAGTCTAATATCAATTTCTATTTAGTTTTAGTTTTGCTTGCTATCTTTTATTACAATAGCTAGTGATATAAATTTTTAAGCTAAAAATTCAATAATTTTAAAGATTTTTGCTTAAATTAATTTGCATGGTTATGATATTTGTTAGCTCTAAAATGTATTTTTTAATTCGTTTGTCCGATTTTCGAACCTAAGACAAAGCTTAAATAATTTTGGGGGTGAAGAAACTAAAATGTCTGTTTCTGCTTTCAAGGCATATTTGGAGGTAACATCATTGCATTACGCTTATAATTTATTTTTTAAATGTTTTTTCTAATAATTTATTTATTTACTGAAACATTTTTAATGGCAATCTGACGATATAACGCTTTTATCCTAATTGCTTTTAGCAAAGAAATCAGCAATATCCATGCGTATTATCAATCATCAAACATTCGCTTGAGTCTTACAACTTTAAATTATTTCATGTCCCAGCTAGCTCTTGAGGTGTGCATGTGTTGTGATTTATTTTTAAATCGTATTTTAGCAGCAGGTGATCTGCAAAGACGTTGCATTTTAACATGTTTTTTTAATTATCCACTATGTCAATTTTCAGAGTTTATATTGTTTATTTCCTGCATTTTGTATTTATTATATTATGCACATAGCGATGAATAAGGCTCTTTAACCTCTTACCCCTCGCTAGTCCCCAGGGATTTGTCACGCATGTTTGATGACAGATCCCAGAAGGACATTTTCCCATGTGCAAGATGAAAACTACGTGTGAGGAAGATTAACAAAAAAAAAAGTGTTGTAACTTTTCCTAATTTCGTAATACTGTACCATGTTTAAGTTGAGTTGCTTTAAATCTGTTAAATTTATCATCAAATAACTATTCAAACTCCATTTTGTTTAAAATCATTCTTGAGGGACTTATCTGTTTTAAATGACTTCAAATAATAACATAAAATGGGCAGCAGAGGAAAGGCATATGCATGTTTTTGAAATTAATTACCTTCTTTTGTTTTATAAATCCTTAAAAAAATTCGATACCACACTAATAAATTAGCTGGCTAAAGAGCGGAAAGCGGAACTCGGATTTGCTCGAAGAAGTCGCCAGTTCGGATAAAGCTATTTAGAAAACCAGGAGACCAAATGTGTACCTTAGAAGAATTGTTGTGCTGCGATCGGTTTAGGGGTTTGGTGATTTTTCTCGCTTCCACCACTATATAACTCACCTATATAACTCACTTATACCACTATAGTGGTACAAGGGAGGGATGCAATTATTATGCGGGTTATTCTTCAAGACTTCTGTAATGCAGTCCTCGCTTGCATTTCTACAGAGGCGAGAGCAGCCCTCTATCCTAGTGGTGTCTCCAGTTGTACGTAATTCAACAGATGTTCTTTCCATCTTTCTCTCTTGTTGTGAGTAGTATTTGAGCTGGTGACTAAACTAAATATTAGGCAATTGAGATTAGAAACATTGTCCCAAAAATTGGGCGGATGATTAAATAAGAGAAATAGCGTATGTTGCAAAGTCAAACATTAAGACAAGAACGTATTCTGTGTTTGATTATGCTCTAAATTTTCCAAGAATCAATTTCGAAAAAATCATCTAATTACACGCTACATTATCTAACGTAACTGAAAGAATGTAGTGTGTCCTTGACAATGAGATTATCTTCTAAAATCGATCATAAGTCGATAAAATGCAAGCATACTGAATTATGTGTACTGCTGTTACTGAGTGCTTTTGTCCTGATGATAACCTTGGACCGCCTTGTTTCCGCCTGATTGCTAGTGATATAAATTTGTATAAAGATGGAACTCATTGCTATGTCACAACGTATAAATATCCATGGCCTATCTAATCATCCTTATCCCTGAGTCATGAATGATTCCAGTAAATTTGAGCAGGGACGGCCGGAGTGCGGTGCGAACTGTGCACCCGCACTAGGCCCCGCGCAGCTGACTGGTTTTGCAAATTAAAAATGCCTTCTGATTTTTTTTATTTTAATCCGAATATACATACGGATTAAAATAAAAAAAATAAGAAGAAATACGAATATATCGTATATGTGCGATATGTGCACATTTTAAGTCGTCGGAAAGATAATTTCGAAGCAGAGGGAAATCTATAGACGGTGGATTTTTTTGTCAGCGTCGAATTAAGAACAAGATGAATTAGTCCGAGAATCGCAGCTTCAACAGGGTCAACAAAGAGTTGAAAGCGAAATATCGATATCAATGATCCTTGTATTTGGCCTGAAATTATAAATAATAAATTTAGAACGGCTGTCATACAAATTAGTGTGACATAAGTAAAAAAAAAAACTATGATTTTCCGAATGATAAAAGTAGCAGAAGTTTTTCTGAAATTATTTAAGAAAATTAAAGAATGAGAAACATCAAGAACGAACATGGGATGATTACCAAGTGTGTATGGGAGGCGGAACGCACCGGAACGGCGTTCCGGCACTGCTTTCTATTTTTTGTACTAGCCGGAACGCCGCTCCGGCACTGCTTTTTTCTTTCATACGAAAAATAAATAAAAGAAAATTGTGCTGCAAAAGATGACAATCATAGAAAATTGATATTAACTGAAACTAAAACACCAAAAACTGTTCTTTGCCAGATTTGAGAGATGGCGAAAACTTAAAAAAAGATAACACGATATGGGGGGTTTTAATGATGGTTTGGTGTTTACGTATGAACCACGAGAACTCTGCTCGCTTAGTTGTGTCGTTGATGGCGGTTGCTATAGAAACAGGTTATCATAGGAGGAATCCATTTCTAGGAGGTAGAAGTTCACGAATGATGTACTCTTTTTACCACCGCAAACTGGCGCCAAGTATAAAATAAAACTCTGATTTCCGTCGGATTTCTCCTATCCGAAATGGATCTTCGCTAACATAACCAGTTGCTATAGCGACCGACGTCAACGAGACAACTTGGCAGGTAGAGTTCTCGTCGCGGACAGACAGTACATAGTTCAAATTCGTGCTTTTTAGAAAGGGATTCCCAGGCACAATGGCTTTCTGAGTGGAATAAAAAAAAATCGGTTTTCACGCGGATGGAGTGTAAAAATGGCAAACTTGGTTGTAAAATATGGAGTGATGTTTCCTACTAGGTTCTTTTAAAATAGAGAGAACTGCTATTTCAAAAGAGTGACTTTCATGCAGTGCTACCTTGAACGGATCTTCAAGACCCTCCCACCTCACTTCTTTTCGAAAATAATTTCAGATCATAAACAGTCTACTGATGAAAAAACAATTTCTGAAGCTAATCTACAAGCTGTTCCAAAAATTCGTGATTCAATTAATGTATCCCATCTGGCCTCAACAAAAGCAATAGTATTTAGGACCGCGTACAATATCGCTAAAAGTATTATTGCCATAATTTCCAATCATTGATACTGGGCTTTTAAGTGATAAATAATTAAAACATGAAAAATGTGGGTAAGTAATGGTTTTATTTTACTCTAATAAAAAAATCAATAAAGTTTCAGCAATCTAATAAAATGAACACGTAGAATAATAAAAAAGTTGCAAGACAAATCCTTTTTAGCCTAGTCATATTTTAGAGTTTATTTTATTTTCTTAATTATACCATTTGCTTCTTTCACATAATTATAAAATTGGGCGCAAGTCATTTTAAAATTATAATGAGAAGTCAAAATTGCTTCAATCGTCCCCAGTGACAACCTGTTCCTTTCGTCCGACCATTGAGTTGACATTAGGGAAAATATTCTCTCCACATTTGCATTGTGGGCTGGAATGGCGAATACGTATTCGCATAGCTTTATCAGACATGACTTCTGATCAATATACTTTGTATTTGCAAAAAATTTCAGCCACTCTTCTATATTCAATTTCGTAGTCGCTTCGCAATTTCGGTTGGTATTACTTTTCTCTAAATAATCATTTGGATATACAAACTAGTTGAATAAATCTCAGTGCTGACAATATCGACGTTTCTTACTTGTAAATATGCAATAGTACGTTCAATTTCTTCCCATTCAGGAGAAAACGGGACAGAGTAGTAAAATAAAGTGACAATTCCGTATGCACGAAACGTATAGAAATTCTAGCTAAAAGTGATAGACCTTATTCTGATCATTTTAGACTTTTGGAACTGCAAAAATTAGACACTGGAGTCGGGCTACATTCAAGATATTGTGTTATAGAAATTATTGATCATATTTCTATAGAAATAAAGAATAAAATAATAAATCAGGCTTTGTAAATTTCGGGGAATATTTCTGTCATTATTGCCGAATCCCCAACTTTAGGGACCAAATCTTATTTTATTGTGTACCTAAAGTATGAAGTGAGCAAAGAACTCCCTCCACATTTTTTATTTTTAGATTTAATTAAATTAGCCGATCAAAATTCTGCAAAAACTATTAAATTAAAGCACCAGAAGAATGACTTTTCTTCTTGGATAAAAAAGAATGTATAAAGAGAAATAAATATAATATACATCAAAGACAAAAAAAAGAGAAAAATGGAAAAACCAATAAATTAAATCACCGGAAGTAAAACTTTCCTTCAGGGATTTTAAAAAATCGTAAAAATAGGTAAAAACGCCCGAATTTAACACTTAAAATAAAATACATAAAATTCGAATTCTTTAAAAAATTCTACGGCGTTAGTGCCATATTTTGTCCCGGTAAGTCCAACGGTCTGGAAGTGCATGAAGAAAAAAACGGGCATACATACATACTCAAAAAATTGTTCTTATATATATATAAAGAAATATTTTAGTGTGAAGTTATCCTCTGCTCACCCTCCATATCACTCCCCTCGATTCTGTCCCTCCCCGTCCCCTCCAACCAGGGTTCCGGCATTGCTTAATTTACGACTACATCACTGATAGTTACTCTCCTCAAAATACAAAGATGCCACGTTATACCACCCTTCAATATGTGCAGTGTAATAAATACGATAATGCAATAAATTATTATTTTGTTTTACGAAATTAGTTTCATGGCCCCGCAAATCAACTTTGCAACAGGCCCCGCTTTTCTTCGGGGCGGCCTTGAATTTGAGCAATCGCCAATATTTCGCAAGATACCTGCATAGAGGTAGGGAGGAATGGGATTTTAAAATCTGGTTATCTTATATTTTTAAAGATTTAAGAACTACAGAATAGTCAAAAGAATTTAAAACACTGAAAATTTGAAAATCGCCTTTGAACATTACAAATGCTATATTTAAGTTATTAGCGAAGCATTGACGTAGTTATTCTCTGATTTTATTAAGTAAATTTTTAACTAATAAATTCTCTTTTGCAAATATTGCATTAAGTTTTTAGCTATTTTTTCGTATTAAAGCCGTAAATTTATATCCGTAAAAATGAGTGCAATTTCTTTTTCATATTGAGAGATTATCATCTATTTCTATCTGATATTGAGATGTATCTTCTATTTCTAATTGATATTGAAATATAAGATTTTATGATTATCTTTTGTATGTTGAATATATGTTAAATAATCTTTCATTTTAGGCATTTTATTTCCAAGATTTTCAGCTGATTTGAAATTTTCTTCTCTATACTAAACCATGTTTCTATAGCAAAATTTACTTGGTTTCAAAAATTGAGTAAATATTCAATTAATTAAAATTTTTGCGTAATTTTAGTTAATTAATTAATAGTGTAAAAAATTAAAAAGTTGATTACTAGTCACCATTTTAAGAACTCTTCCATATTTTACAGATCTAAACGCCCCTCTAGTAATGAGCATCAGAAGTATATATAGCTTGTGCCGGTTAGCTGCTCGTCCAACATTTCGAGGCCTCTTGAACTCGGCCAGAAACTCGGAACTGAGTATAACCAGACAAATTCAGAATACAGGTGAGTTTTTTTCTTCCATGAATTTCATACAGAAAATTCTCAAATTAAAATTCTGTACATATTCTCAATGGGAAAATATCTCAAAATATCTTCTGCCTAATCCATGGAGTATAAGTCAAAATAGGAGTCTAGATTGGGTTGGTAATAAATATTTTTAGCTTTAGTTTTCCTGGTCAAACGGGACGTGTTTTTTTTTTTTTTTACTGATTCATTTGTGAAAGTAGAAAGATACAAAGGTAAAAGCTAATAACACAAAAAACTTATAATTCGTATTTAATGGGGAAAACTATTGAAAAATATAGTACTTTGATATTCTTTATTCTTTATGAAAATTTTTTTGCAGATTATTACAATTTTGCATAATTAAAAGTATTTAATATAAGTTTTGATAGTATTTACTCAGGCCCAAAATAATGAAAATCCCTATATAGTTGCAGATTCGGTACTGGTTGGTTGCTATGTCGTCAATCTTTTACTGATCACTAAACTTCAAATTTGTACATTTAACTAACTAACTGAATTATTAATGATATCCCAATTTACGAACTTTCATGGTAGATTCCTAAGAACTTCTAAAACTTAAGTCTGTTGTAAATGGGCAGAGAGTAGAGAGGACGGATTTACAGTTCTATAACAGAAGAATCAGTATACAGAAGAACCTCAGAAGTCCGAACCCCAGTAATCCGAAATTTCGGATAATCTAAACATCTTTTTTTTTAATTTTCTGAAAAAAAATTATTAAAAAATGAAGGAAAAATAACAATTACTATTCGGAAACGAATCTAATATTTATTCGTAACTAAAAGGAAACATTTGAATTGATATTTAAGAATGAATACAGCACTTTAATTAGTAGAAACAAATCGGTCATCTTCTTTTGACGTAAGGAACTAAACCTGCTTGACGATGCGAATTGCAGCTACATCTTTCCATACTTTTTCGCAGGGTACCCAAAGTACTCGACTGTATTTGTAATGGTATATCAACCGAATGGTATTTACCGAATTTCCCGGAATCCGAACAGAGGTCAGCCCCAATTAGTTCGGATTCCCGAGGTTATTCTGTACTGAGTCAGTGAGAGGTAAATATTTCTTAAAATGAAGGTCACTAAACTATAAACAGATATCATAACAAACTGACACCAGAGAGCCATCATTAACACCTGTAATTAAAATATTGGACACTAATTAGACAAATTTATAGAACCCAGAAATAATCAGAATTGTGAACTTAAGTTGTTTTCCTTACTCATTCAGAAGAACTTAGCCAATTTGCCATTAAAATACCATAGTAGACTGCTGTTATGCTAAGATACTCGGAATCTGATACAGCACAAATGTTTATGCAACATATAGCACTGATTACTGTATTAAAGATTCCACAAAACCATCCTCTCTACACAGTCACGCAATTCCAGTCTGACATACGCAATGCAACACAGCATCGTCGAATATGAGTTTTGCGGTCTAAAATCAAACACACACTGATAAACTATAAATATTTTTTATTAAAAATAGTAAATTAAAGAACAACGAAAATCAGTATGTACCTGAGTAGCAGACACTAACAACTTTAATATCATATTTTTACACACTTTTATTTAACTTGACTTGTTTCACGTTAGAAAAGATGGGATTTTGGAATCAATTTTTCGTTCACTTCCTTATGTACTAAATTTCTGTAATTTTGTACAATCGTGTATTCCCAATGGCAATGCAATATTTTAATATTTTCAGCACATAAATATTAGTTAATAGATTAATTTTAATTAAAATTTGGTTCCCTATGAGAGGCGCCATTTGGTAGCGTATTAGAGAAAAAATTGATATCAAAATTCCACAATAAGGAATTATTGAAGAATAAAAAGTAGAAATAGTGGAAACATAAAAGTTTTTAAAAACACGTTTTTATCAGTGTACTATAAAAATGAAAATGATTTTATCAAAAATCTGGAGATAAAAAAATCTGTAAACGCGTGAGGCTCTGAAAACAGTACTCTAAAGATATTAAGCCACAATAAATATCATAAGAAAGAAAATTCCTAAACGTTCATTAAAAATAAAATATATAAATGCAATTAAAATTTCCATTTAAAAGTATTGTTTTCAACACTTCAATCTTATACGAATTTGTTTTGACCTCCAGATTTTTGATACCAAATTATTTTCCACTTAACATTTCATTAATAAAAGGGTGTTTTTATTTTTTTTATTTTTAATATTTAAATTTGTTGTTGTCAATTACCAGAACAACATCGACTACTAGATCATGAGCACTAAATCTTTATCTCCAGATATTTCACTTGAATTGCCATATCTCAACAAATTTTGTAAAATTTTACAAAAAATAAAGGAAGAGCTAATAAGAGAAAGAAACATATTTTAAATTGAAATTCAAATATGGAATTCCGAAAGTAAATGTGGAGAGGAAAGTCTAATAAAACTCTATTTACTCTATATTTGTGATAAGCTTAGAAGTAACTAATCGCAATGGAGATTATTTTTAGCACTTTGTTGCTACTACGAGACTTACAACCTTCATGTCGCGCGATAATGTTATAATTTTAGAACTAGTGATTAAGTTAGAAAAAGCTGAAAAAAATGGAAACTCTTTCAATAGCACTACTGATAACATAGATAAAGTAGAAGAGCAGAAAGTTATACAACACTTTTCCCATAGTTTAGACTGCTGAATGATAATTCTTGCGAAATATTTAGGGCTTTCGGAAACTAAAGAATGGTGTTCGGAATGCAAAGCAAAGCCTAGTGGAAGTTATTTTCATTATAATAAAAAATGTGGTCATGAAGGAATTTCATTTTTCCTGAACTTCTTCATTAATTAAGTGTATACTGTGGTGGCTAGTCCATTGGGGTTGCAAAACTGCAGTACTCCCTGCATTATTTCAAAACTTTTTTATTAGCTTATTTCGTAACATTTATCGACTTTTTCTTTCTGATAATTCAAGATCTTATAGGGAATGCATATTAAACGGTTCGTTAATCAAGGTCTGTAATAGTAGTTATGATGTGTTGGCATTCCCCAAAACATCGCCATGTATGAAAATTAAAAGTATAGACTGCCAGATTCAGAGCACCGAATACTTCCGGTCTGTTCAAATTCGCGTAACGCACAGCGAGGAGGGGTAACGCGGAAAAACGGTGTTTCAAGAGCTGCTCTTGGACTACCCCACCCCTAAACATAGAAAAATTACAAAATGGTACTATTTTCATCTCTTATTTTCTTCCTTACTCCCTACCTACATTGTGTCTCTTGACTTTAACCATTTCACTTTAATATTCGGGCGAAGGAAATGATTCCGGCTTAGAACGTGCTGGAAAAATGCACTGAAAAGTTTTTCTTTACTTCTCTTTAATCAATCAATTATAAAATAAAATTGTTTCACATAACAAGGACAAATAAACCTATTTTGGAGAAATTTTTGTTTGTAAATTAAGAACGAAGAAAACGTTTGACAACCGCTTGTGAAACTATCTTGTCGATGCAGTCGTTTAAATATAGCTTATGAATTCAACTAGATTGGAGAAAAACATTAAATGATGCTTATTTAATTCTATTAAAATACACAAATTTCCACACCTTACGCTGAATTTAGAAACCTTCATTTAATAAAAGTTCACTGCAATTTTTACTTTCTCGTATACAAAGACAGAGTATTGTAATCGTCAAAAATTCGACCAAGAGATTTTGATGAATCTGTAGATTTCCAGCAAATTTTGATCGAAATAATTCGTCAAAAAATGTCCAATCTGTCCGTCAGCTTGCATGTGAGCACAAAAGCTCAAAAACGAAGCGAGTAGATGAAATTCGCATATGGTTTTAATACCACACTTCTAGATCTTTAGCAAATTTTGGACCATATCCGTCAAATGATTGACTGTTTGTTGATCTGTCTAATCTCTCATATGTGAATTCCAAATCGCTACAAACTAGATGGATGAATTTTTGTACATAATCTTTACACCAAAATTGTAGACCTATCTCTAATTTTGGACTATATCTGTCAATGGATAGACTGTCCATGTGTATGTGAACACGTTAACTCCAAAGCACTCTAAGCAAGATAAATGAATTTAAATATGTGGTCTTGACACCAAAAAGGCAATTTTTCTGGACTCAATAAGTCAATGATTAGAGGCCCAAAACGCATATTCTATTCTGTTCATTATACTATGAAAAATAAAATACATCATATTGTGGAAGTATACGAGAAAGTCGAGAGGATAACACTACATCTGGTTTGGGTAGAGAATGTATTTCAGCCCTCCAGAAACGTTCTGCATCACTGCTGAATTTTGAGTTGACGAGCCACCACCGAGTGCATATAATTGAAGCAAATAAGTTTGTCACTTCCGTAGAAAATAAATTTTACTATCTAGGTCCTCAATTCGGTAATAAAAATTTATAACCAGTTAATAATGGCTATAACATTTTTAATCATGAAGATCCACAAAATGTAGATTTGTTTAATTCTGTAGGAGCTTTCCGATTGTCTGAATCAATTTACCCAAACTCCAGGGCTCTTTTCGTCATAGAACTCACATGAATGGCGTTCCGGTACCTTTTTCCGATGGATTTTCCGTTTCAAAAGTGGCTTTTGAAAATATATTTGGTCCATGTAGACTTGAATCGCCCTGTCACACTTAGCAGATAGAAGACAAAATCCTTAGAGCCGTGCAATGATGCTAGTTGAACTGTGCTTAGTTGTGATGATAGTGCTAGGCTTGTCATTGGCGTTCCCGTAACTTCTTTTCTTCAAAAAAAACAATTGTCAAAGCCTATCTGTAGAAAAATACCAATAAGTTCCGTTGTCCACTGGAATCACATCCCATGGACCCTTTCCCTCGTATCTTCGGCATTTTAATCTTGCCCCAACTGTATATTGCCCATGAGGAAATCTCGATGCTACTCCACTTTATTACGCAACAGAATGTATCTTGACTTCCTCTTTCCACATGACCAATCCAACTCCTCAACTTGAACCAGTCTGGTTCCACAGTGTTACCACCTACAAGGGATCCAGATTGAAAATTCAGTAAATGGTTCGCCATCTCGAGGAAAATAAGGATCAACTACTAGTCTTTCCAATTGAAAAATTCCTGTCTAGACATAAAGTCCCCCTTTTTTCTTTCGATCAAATCTTCATTAGCACTCCTCTATATCATGTGCTTTCCCATTCAGTGCAGAAATATCATCCAATTAAGATCCAACTACAATTGTTTCATACTCCTTACTCAAATCCTAATCTCCAGTGACTTAACAGCCTTTCCCCCAACATCAACCACCCCATAAGTACACAGCACCGGGTACAAAGAATGCTCCCAATCAAAGTGCTGCTTTTCTTTAATACTCTAGTCTGCATTATCTCATTAGTGTGTCTGAATCTCATCAATGTGTGCCTGGCTTTAGATGCAGCCTCCTTCTCTACACTATGCACCGAAATAAAATAAACCGTCTACAATTAGTTGTCGGCAAACTCAGACTTTTCTACTTGAACTGTATGCTAAACTTGCGGTTTTACCCGAGAACATTTTAGTTCACCTTTCCTTTAGTACTGAATTGCGTGTATTTGTGTGAATCTATGTATGTATTTTCTTTTTCCCTTTTATAACCAAGAATTTTTTTAATTGTTTTCCTACTGTAATTAACGTTCAGTTTAAATATATTATGTAGTGTAAATTGTAATTGGAAATAGCTCTTGTCAACCACATGCTAAAAATACCCCCTCAGGTCTTCGGTCAGAGCGAGAGATGGCTAGGGAGTGTCTTTTGATGTCTCTTCCACTTCAGGTCCGCTACACTGTTTAAATAACTGAAAGGTTATAGTTGCAGGGGCATGAAGTGGTGTCTTGTCCACTGAAATAATGACTATGATTGTTCTAATATCATTCAATATCATGCTTATGAGACTTAATTTCCAATAATTTAATTACTATCTTCGTTGCTGATTTGCCCACTAAAATAGTGGAAGAAAACTGCAATGATGACAGATAAAAGCTGCCTAAAATGCTACTCATATTTTATGCATATTAAAGTTACCTTTGTAATCTAACCTTTTGAAACTACTTTTCTGACAATTCTTGTACATTTAGTGGTCATGTTTCCGGACAAAGTTAATAGCAAAGCTGTTTATGAGGCATAATTATATATAAGCAATCGTAATTTTAACCTTTAAATACAAGAAAATTAATTTTGCTGTCTCAGACATAACTTAAATTTAACTAGAGTGACTGTTTCAGTACAGAGAGTTACATTAGTAAGACTCAGTATTTAGTTTTCCGATGTCTCTCCTAAATTAAATGCATATTTTAAATATAACTTGGTGATTTACTCGACGATGTCAGTAGTTCTAAAGGGGAAAAAAACGAAAAATGAACTTACTCAGTGTTGTAGTGTGGTTCATTAGGCAGATTTAAATAATATATTAATAAATATTTTTAAGATTTTGAAATATCTAAAGCTATTACACAACTTTTTCTTCTCTGCACATACAAGAAGCGCAAATATGATTTCGATTTGTATACATTTATTTCTAGCAAGATATTTATACTGTCATTCCAAGAAATAATATACAGTTGAATTATGCCATGTTATGATTTTTATAGTACTTTTCGTAATTAGGACATATTTTTCATGCTTCTGATAGGCGCAAATCTGTCAAAACTAGCGACAAGTGAATGCTTATAAAAAGACAGTGATCTGGTTAGTCTACAGTCTGAATTTCAAAGAACTCTAACGGCTTTCTTGGACTTTAGAGTGATTTCTTTTCCATATATGAAAATGCCTACTCAATTTACGATAACTGGAATAGAGGAAGATGACCTTTTGAAGTATGTTTATCTGTAAATTCTGTTCACGTGAAAGGATATCGCACGACCCAACTGCACTAATTGCTCCTCTATCGGACATTATCTTTTGATTTGAAGCACGATTTAAAAAATGCTTTCGATAGAGTTGAATCGAGGTCTTTCTAAATTCATTTATGATTTCTGATTGCTTCAATAGGCCGTTGCTGCATTTTGACTTTTATTTTAATGAATGTATTTTTTATATGAAATGGGCAATCATCTTTTCATGGATTCTTGTGAAATTTGTAGGCAGTGTTCACATTTTTTTAATATAAATTTATATTAATGAATTAATCTGATTATCGAAAGCTTTATTGAAGTATGTGTTCTATTTGAACGTAAGTGAAAAATGTTTTCATTTTGCTGTCTTTGTTTCGTAATGATTACACTCAGCTTTGTCTCCAGTTTAAGAAGTTTCTATAGAATCAATGAACTGAAATGCTTAAAAACTGTTATGCAGAAACGTGAAAATTGATTACAAAATCGGTTTTAAAAAATATACAGCCAGTTTACAAACGGATGTGTATAGCTCTCGAACTGTTTCACAAGCTGACATTCTAATAAGATCTATTGATAATGAGGCACTCTTATTACATATCATAATGAACTTTTAGATTGTCGAATGCATTTTGGGAATCCAAAATGCATTCGATAATCGACAGAGCCTTCTTAGCATTTCGAAATATGTACTGTTTGTTGTGCACTTTTTGTGTTAATTCTTTGATTGCAAGACATTGCTGTGACATAAATACCCTCTCGTTGCTCAGCCTTCAAGCTCTTATTTTGTGTCTCTGGCATCTATAGAGGAAGGGGGTGCCAGCTCAGGTGTCGTCTTCGTCATCTGACCGCGGTTCAAAATTACGAGATCCGTCCCAAAATAGCCCTGGTATTGCTTCAAGACAGGACGTTAATATAACTAAACTAGACTCTGGTATTTATATAAGAATAATACACTACTAAAGATATATACTGAGTTTATGATCCGTTCAATATGAAGAATCATTACATATCTCCACCTTTTTCAAAAGATAAAAGATCATCTACCATTTACTTTGTTACAAAATACATTATGCTTTAAGTTTAATTACGACTGAGTATGAGAATTGGTTCGTAGGTTACAAGAACCATTAAGACATTAGAATGCATAATAGTTTTGATTTGTTTCAATGATAATCGCAGAAAAAGACTAAGATACATTGTTTATTAATTAACCCTTGCGCTTCGATTAATTCTGAAAAATTTTGCAATAAAGCACCATTTAATTTGAGTTATCCACGGCATAATATAAATAGTTAGGAAGGAAGCAACATATTTTAATTTTAAAGTTCATATCTTTTGTAAATTAAAAGTATATTATTGGTTTGAATATAACTGTAATTTATTATGGAGGATCAAAATGAAAAAAAAAATGATGAGCATCTTTTAATTGCGTGACGAGTATAGCTCGTCACTGGGAACGCAGCTGGTCATTAAAAGTCCATTACGGGTCTAGCTCGTCATTGTAGCGGAAGGGGTTAATACACTAGATGTTTGCTTGCTTTTGTTTCGGCACATTATGGTAACATTTAATGGAAGAATTTTAATTTGATCATTGCCTTTTTAACAGGTTTAAGATCCGGAGCAACAGCAGCTTTTGCTGCAGATGACGACCATACAACTATTACGAGAACTTTCCCTACATCACACCATTCCTTAAAGATTGGCTTCCAAGATAATTTGGCTTGCAACTTTTATTACATATGGGTATGTTTCATCTCTTTTTTTTTCTTTCTTTCCTTTTTTTTGACAATTTCGTTTTCGAATTCAACAAACTAATAAAACGTTTTGAAGTATATTTCCGACTACCAAAAGTTTTTATCAGGAAGCTGCTGAATGAAAAATACATTTTTTAAACTTTTATATTACACTTTAAAAACTTTCACATAAAACTTCTTTTTGTATTGTAAACCAATAAGCACATTTTGCAGATATTCTACAAAATATACTTTTATTTCTTCAGATATTAAGCAGTGGCGTTTTTTCGCACAGGTGTTCGCCTCATGCCTCGAAACACTAGGGGGCCTCAAATTGTATTCCACGTACATCTCAGTACTATGTCGATGGCGAATTTAGGACATTGGGTAGGACAGGGGCCTTAAAACATCTGTGCCTGTGGCCTTTATATTATCAAAATCTGCCACTGATATTAAGGTATACTTTTAAAATACAATAGATATGCGTAGATGTGAGTAATACTTATCAAGGAACTTGGATGTCATAAACGTTAAGGAGTCATTTTATTTCATCATTTGTAACTTGTTTCTCAAATTAGATTTCAAATATTTTTTGTCTATATTTTCAATTAACGGTATTTTGTGAAAAATCTTCTTGATATTCATTAGCAATTGCTATTTCGTATTTTGAATACTTGAAATTGTAGGAGCCATACATAAGGTAACCGATAAAATAAAATACTGAAAGTTTTACACAGTTGTATATCTCAAATGCTGTATTTTTTTATATATATATAAGAATATATTTAAGATTCTATTTCGTACTACCGCGTTTGCTTTAATAAAATATTTTCTTGATTTACTTTTTTTTAGCTGCGAGACAATTGTCAGTGCAGCAGTTGCATTCACTCTGAAAGTAAACAAAAGATGGTTGACACTGTCAGCCTTGACCTTAACATTAAACCAGAATCGTATCATGTAACAGAAAATGGGAAGTTGAAGGTTATTTGGCCAGATGGACACGTTAGTTTTTACGATCCTGACTGGTAAGTTATTTTTAAAGTACTGATTTCCGAATAATGCATCGCTAATTTTAAATTAAGGCATGAAGTAGGATTTAATTAATAATTATTTCCATCTTTATAATTTTGCATTATAACTTATAGAAAAGAATCATTCAGATAAACCCAAACAGCATGTTTGTATTATTTTTAACTTTTTGTTCCTTTCCGTATCTAAATTTTACTTCTAATCTAAGGAACTTCTGTATATTAATGGCACATTCACCTATTTAAAAAATTTGTTTCTTTTAAATATAAAGATAGTTTGAAATATAGAGTTGGAGAATAGAATCATAGTACATTTTTTTTTATTTTTAAAGGACTGAGTTTCGATTTTAACTAAGAACATCGCTTACAGGTTGCATAAGCACGGCAAAGACTTTGAACTGGACAGTTATGACACTGTTCATGATAACTTACCGCCATTGACAACGTGGAATGGAGAAGTAATTAGAAATCTAAAACCAGAAATAAGTTACAAAGAAGTTATGGAGACTGAAGAAGGGTTAAAGAAATGGTTGACAAACATGTACAAATATGGAATTGCAATCATGAAGGGTAAGTTGAATACGTTCATAAAATAAATTAAGATAAATAGGAAGAAATTTGATTCCAATTTCCAATCGTTGAGAGTGCAGACTGTTTAGAAATATTTAAACCCAGTATGATATGGAATGGAAGTGTACAATGGCGGTTTCTTTGGTAATAAAACACCATTCTTGCACGTATTCATGCATGCAAGAATGCGAGCAAGTTACTCAATAATGCATGCATTTATTTTTGTATATTAATGAAATGAAAACTTAGTAAGAATTTACACATACTTGCAGTATCAGATTAAGAAGACATTTCATGTGCTAAAATACGGAAAAATATTCCCTGCATATCAAGTACTCACCATTGCTTTGATCATCATCGTTCCTCCCCTATCTCGTTGAAGAAATTCTTAACTTCTAGCCTCATCTTGGATTAATAGTCCTTTCTTAGAATACAATCGATTTCGCAGACATTAAGTAAGCACTTCGATGAATTAGAATGACTGATGAATAAATTCTTAATTAAACTGATGTGGCCTGGACAGAGTCTTTCAGATCAAATTTGAAAAGAAACTTTTTTTGTCTGTTTATTGTCTGAACTTTTAATGAAATACTGGCAAGTACTTATACAAGTATAACTTGACATTAAGAAGAACTTAAAAATATAAGATATTTCAAATTTTAAAAATCTTTGAATTTTATTTTGGATTTAAGAAAAGTATACTCTGTCCCAAAAGTTTATAAAATCTTGTATTTTGCCTATATTCGATGAAACTTACTGTATAGATATGTTATGTCTATTATATTGAAAATCAGCAGTTCTACCCTTTATATTTAATGCCAATTTTTAAATCGTAAAATAAAGAGAAATAACCTGTCCCAAAAGTTTATAGACAAATGCAATTTTATGCAAATATGGTATCGGTAATCATGACGTCGATTCGGAGCCTAATAAATATGTTGTAAGGAAAGGAAAGCGGTCGTTTGTTTTGCGTTTCAAAATGCCTAAAGCTTCGCAGCTCTCTAATGAAGAAGTGAGTAAAATTCTGCATTTGAAATTGCTCGGTAATACTGTTAAGAAAATAACGAAACTTTTAAATTGTTCTGAAAGTATGATTTATCGTGTATTAACTCGTAAGACGCCATATGAGACAAAACCTCGTTCGGGATGACCACGTGTGACGGATATTCGCAGTGATAGACGGATACAAAGAATGTCTTCCAAGTCAGAAAATGTCGGTTTGCGAAATTTCTAGAGCTTCCCGGTTGCAATTCTCCAAGAACACTGTTCATAGACGAATTATAGAATCTGGTTATATGATCCACGCAAAAATGGCTCTCAGATTACCACTCTCAAAACTTTACATTATTAAGAGATTACAATGGTCTCGTAATCATATGCCATATGATGATAAATGGATGGCTGTCCTTTTCAGTGATGAAAAAATGGAACCTCGATGGACCTGACGGGAATATAAAATATAGGCATGACTTACGAAAAAAGCCCAGCAACGTTTTCAGTAGGCAAAGTGGTGGTGGATCTGTGATGGTGTGGGCGGCTTTCGGTTTCAACGGTCAAGTGGATTTGGCCTTTTTAGATGGCCGACAGAATTCTCCTAAATACATAGAAATACTAGAAAATCATCTTATGCCACTTGCAGAAAACATAGGGGGATGAAATTTGGAATATCAGCATGATAATGCTCCCATCCATACCTCCAATGCTACGAAAAATTATTTAAACTCGAAAAATGTTACTGTTCTTGGGTGGCCACCAATGAGTCCTGAACTAAACTCAATTGAGAATGTGTGGTGCATTATGTCTCGGAAGGTATACGAGAATGGAGGGCAATTTTATTCAGTGAATGCCTTGAAGACAGCCATTGAAAGTGCATGGTACAACTTGGAACCAGAGATATTACAAACCTTAAATATGCCGTTGGAAAAACGTGTAAAAGATGTCATACTGAAGAATGGAAAGACTTTAAACTATTAAGAACATTGTATTAAGCACCTTTTGTTGAAATGTCATATATTCTATAAACTTTTGGGATGCCTAATACTTCCATCTATATTATATAAAACGCTAAGGCGGAGAAGGACGGAGTGGAAAAAGGGGGTTAACTTCTCTTTTGTCGATGGCAACGTCTGTTACCAAACAAAACCGGAAGTCCGCCATGTTAGGCATAATGCCATAGGAATAGCCTGTTACTATATTCGTTGCGGTGTATAATAACTTTTTCTCTAAAAAAATGAGTTTAAGACACAATATTTCTTGCAATCTAATGAAACTTTGGATGAAATGATTTAAAAGAGATTAGTTAGAAATGAAGGAGATGGCTTACGAGAGTCAGAGAACGTTCAGGTCAAAGTCAAGATAATTTAAGTCAGCGAAAACTTGCAAATAAATTTTATCAAACCTTCTCCTCAATCTAAAATTCAGTAATCTAAAACTATGTTCTACATTTTAGTATTTAATTTAGAATTCATTATTATAAATATCAATTTTTTAACAACTTCTTCTTAAATTCATAAGCAGATGGCGCCACTGGCTTAACAGAATGATCTGTGCGTTACTATTGTACCTGCAATTAACGTTTGATCTGCCCGTTTAGTACCTGCAAACAACGTTGCATGTGCCCATGTAGTACCCGTTCTATTCTATCGCACAGTGCCTACAAATAACGTTCTATTCTATCACACTGTGCTTACAAAAAACGTTTTATTCGAACGCATCGTACCTTCAAATAAGGTAGGCTAATGTTCAGGACCAAAAAAATTTTATTCCTTCTTGATTAAGGTAAAAGCATTAAAAGGAAACAGCTTATGATTTTTATTTATTAATAATATTGTCTTTTTTATGTCCATAGTGCTAAGAAGACAAGACAATCTCTTTATTAATAGTAATAAATATAATTTGTTTTTAGAATTAATTTTTAGAATAATTATACTTGTTTTAATTTTGCAACTCTTATTTGTTTATTTCTGCACTTTAATAATTTTCTTTGAAAGTTTTATTTGAAGAAAAAGATCTTTTTTGAGGCTAAAAAATTTTATTCTGTGCTGATTTAAATTAAAGCATCAGAAGCAAAATAAAGCTGATTCATACACACTATATGCCCAAAAGTATCCGGACACTTGCAGATTTTCACATTTTTTAGAATTTCTCGGGAATGGTTTAACTGACTGACTTTAAACTTCGGACATGTATAGAATAGACAATAACTCACATTTTACATTGAAGATTCGGTCTTGAGAGCAATTACGGGGCCGTCTACAAACTGATGAAGACAAAAACGTTTTTGGCCCACCCCGCTTCACAGAATACTCATAACAAGATGAAACTTTCAGAAATGGTAATGTATAATGTGCATAATATTTACAAGAATTTTCGTAAACTCAGCACAAATATTTGGGAAGATATAAAGGTTTTCTTAAAAACTCTCAAATTTTCCCACCTGTGTTTTGCTTATAACATGCAGAGTTTTCTGTTATATTATACGAAACTTACAGAAAAGATGGCAATATGTTAGAGAAGCATTTTGTAAAATAATTTTGGAATATTACAGGAATTATGAGCATTTTTAGTAAATAATGTTTTACTGCGCATGCGCGAAACATAGTGTAATTTTTCTTTCACAACTTTAAAGCCAGATATATAGGACAATTTATATAAATAAAATCAGTTCAATATCAATAGTGTTCAGAAAGATATCGGCATTACAACGATCAGAATTTTAGCTCCTGTCGAAGAGAAGCCAAAAGATGAGGGGTTGTACATAAATTTATATTTTTTAAACTGATATCTTTAAATAGTTATATTGAATTGTATAGTGATTAGAATTTGCTGAATACCCAAGAACACATCTAATATTCGTAACGAATAAAAAATATAAATGTAGAATTATTAAGATATTATGATTAAGAAAAGAAATTAATTAAATAAAAAATCGTTTCGCCATAAAAGAAATATATTTAAAAATATCGCTTAGCCATAAAATTGTAATATGTAACTTGTTAATAATCATGTAAATAATATAATTAAAGTAATAAAATTTGTGTTATTTATAGTGCCTAATTGGCTGGAATTTAAGTTTTGCACGTAATTGATAAGTCTTCATTGGTATTCAGCAAATTCTAACCACTATACAATTCAATATAACTATTTAAAGATACGAGTTTAAAAAATATCAATTTGTGTACAACCCCTCATCTTTTAGCTTCTCTTCGACAGGAGCTAAAATTCTGCTCGTTGTCATGCCGATATCTTTCTGAATAGTAATGATATTGAAATGAATTTTTTTATATATAAATTGCCCGATATACCTGGCTTTAAAGTTGTGAAAGAAAAATTACACTTTGTTTCGCGCATGCGCAGTAAAACATTATTTACTAAAAATGCTCATAATTCCTGTAATATTCCAAAATTATTTTACAAAATGCTTCTCTAACATATTGCCATCTTTTCTGTAAGTTTCGTATAATATAACAGAAAACTCTGCATGTTATAAGCAAAACACAGGTGGGAAAATTTGAGAGTTTTTAAGAAAACCTTTATATCTTCCCAAATATTTGTGCTGAGTTTACGAAAATTCTTGTAAATATTATGCACATTATACATTACCATTTCTGAAAGTTTCATCTTGTTATCAGTATTCTGTGAAGCGGAGTGGGTCAAAAACTATTTTGTCTTCATCATTTTGTAGACGGTCTCCTAATTGCCCTCAGAACCGAATCTTCAATGTAAAATGTGAGTTATTGTCTATTCTATACATGTCCGAAGTTTAAAGTCAGTCAGTTAAACCATTCCCGAAAAATTCTAAAAAATGTGAAAATCTGCAAGTGTCCGGATACTTTTGGGCATATAGTGTATAATATATATAAAGATTTTAAAATAATTGTGCTAGGACATGCAGTGTCTTCACTGTGGCGAGCGAAGCGAGCAGGGTTTGCATAGAAAACCTAGGAGCAGGAGGATTGCGTTGCAATCCTTTCCGTTTTGCTATAACATTTATTTTACTAAAGTCTATAAACTTTTGGAACAGAGTGTATATAAGACTACCATCACTCTCCTTAACTCATAACTAGAGTTATAGGCTCTTAAACATACCCTTGAATCTAAATATTGAAAATCTTCAATAAAATTCTTTTGCATGTAACTTTCTCAAAGAATTTAAATAAATATTTTCCCCACCATTTATTTTCGTCCCCTACAGTTATATATGGTTGTCGTATACAGACCATAGAGTTGCAAGACAATAGCTTTATTCAGTTTAAATAAATTTTAAGTGTCAATCAGGCATCTGATCTTAGGAAAATGATCTCAAACTCAGTTAGCTCTGGGCGAGAGTAAATTTCTGCTATAATGAAACTAGTGGAACATCATTATGATTTTATGATTATTAATTTTTAGATGTGCCCCGCCAAAAAGGAGAAGTTGTGAAAGTCATGGAACGCTTCGCATACGTGAAAAAGACGAAATGGGGTTCATCATTTGATGTAATTTGTGAACCGGTACAAAATGATCCTAAACATTTAGCTTACACCGGAATGTATCTGGAGTTGCATACTGATATGAATTACTTGGAAAAGAGTCCAGGTAATAAATTCTCATTTTTATATTTCAAAAATTTACACGCGTAATGTTCCTTGGAATATGCAAATTTTAGGCTTAAAAAGTCACTTTATCGCAAAAATTTAATTTTTAAGATCTTTCTTATTTAATTTATGAGAAAACGTCGACCTCTTGTAAATTTTAGTAGCCTTTATCTTAAATATTTTCAATTTTGCTAGCAAAAGTCACTAAGTGGATTTTATTTATTTATTTTTTTGCACTTGTTTAAACACTCAAAAACAATAATTTCTTGAAAACTGAGAAAATTTAGTGGAATTCTTCAATCAGCAAAATAAGATGATTTCACAGATAACAACACTTCACATTTCAGGTATTCAAGCTCTTCATTGCCTGAAAGCCAATCCAGCCAGTGACGGTGACAGCATTGGAGGACAATCGTTTTTCGTCGATGGTTTCTACATAGCTAAATGGCTTAGAAAAGAACATCCATCTTCATTCCACACCCTTACTTCAACTTTGGTTGAATTTAAAATACACAGCCACAATGTAAGTACATTGGTTATCATTCCATCTACCCCCTATTCTGAAGCAGGAAAAAACTGTTTATGATTATGGTATATTGTAGATGGAATACAGCAACCACCAATATGTTTTGTGTGCTAGTAAAAGTGGGCATCTGAAAGAAGTGCATTACAATACTCGGACAATGGCTCCTTTGAGAGGTCCGGCTGATGCGGTCCAGCCCTTTTATGAAGCGTACAAGTAAGTTAATTAAAGACACAATTTAGTTTTGCTCAAAATCTTTAATTTGATCAAAATCTTCGTTTAATAACATTTGGAATGTCACTGAATATTCTAAAATATGTATGAATGTGCTTGAGTAATGTTCATTAAAACATATTGCATCCAACCTTCAGAAAAGTTGAGAAAGGATGGTTAGAATAGATTTTCTGAAGATGTTGGATTACTCGGAACTTGGCAAACAAATGTAAAATACTAGCAGTACTCTTAACATGATTCTTGGAACGTCAATTCTCATTTGGCTCCTTGCTAAGTCAAGATTGGAAAGACATGTGACGCGCTTAGCCAATACTAGTCCAGCAAAGAAAGAACCCCCCCCCCCCACACACACACCGTTTTCTGTTGCCGATCTGCGAAGAAAATCTTTAAGATCATAGGGAAAACAAATTATGAATTAATTAAAAATCAGTAAAAAAAAAGGCATTTTGATCATTCTTGTTTAAATTAGGGGGAAATGCTTCTGTTATTAGCTCAAAAGATTTGAAAAAGATAACGAAATTAGAATATCGGATGCAGGAATTTTAGTTTCCAGGAAAACTGACTATATTTTAATTTTTTTCAAAATTCAGTTAATTATGTTGTCCGTTAAAACAAATTTCACTAGAACGACAATTGACGACATCGATATTTCCCCCTACGATCGTCAGAAACGATACGATGCCAATACCTGCGAACAATCACCCAACACAACAAAAAATATTAAATAAATTATCTACGATAATTTTTTTTTTAAAATCCGGGATTCGAGATGCATTGAGTCACCATTGCGACTACCTGTACGCCAAATTTCATAGTTGTGCGATAGATTCGTCTGGATACCGCATGCAAAACTTTCTTCTATACAGTGGCGGCGGCTCGGGGGGGGGGGGGAATCGCAGGGGCCCTCCCACTTTTTGAGCAAAAAATTAAATTTTTATTTCATTTTAGCTGTCTAAAACTAGTTTTTTTTAAAACTGTCCTGGAAAGATAGCTATTTTGCAACTAAATTTTTAAATTTTGTTGTCTGCTATATTCCAGGGTACTTTTAGAAGAATATAAATTTTTTGCCACCCAATCGCCGCCCCAGCTTTTACAAGTATAGATGGTTGCTGGATATTTGTGTTCAAGCCGAGTAAATTTACATGCACATAGATATGGTACTGAAATTATTCAGAAATTAAAGTATTGAAATGTGTATCTTTATTATATTTAAAATGGTTGATAGTGATAACTGGGGGTGGCAAGTTTATTTAAGAAACTGAAAATTATTTCATGCTAATCTACAGCAACTGAGGGTTTTGTGGAGGAGGTGGGGTCGCAAGCAGAAGAAATTTGGGATGGCAAAATATTTAAGAGCATGTTTCCCCTCTAAATTATTCAGTACTATTTGGCAAAAAGGATTTAAAAAAACTATCCGGGTATAAAACAATTAAATCAAATTAACCAAATATCGATATTAAATTCTATTTACCTATCGTTAAAGGGCTCCTCCTCTAATATACTTATTTTCTAATGAGTATCGAATAGTTTTTGATTTTAAAAAAAATAGGTCGAGCGTAGAATTTAAGAAACATAATCATACACTGTCTCGTGAACCCAAATGTGGTCGAATGGCAAAATTTCTTTGCCTTGTTCCTAAATCTGCATAGGATTACTCAATATTAGCAAAAAAAAAAATTTTACAAACTGCCTTGTTTTAAATGTTTCATTAAATAACTGTGCTAAATCAAATTCTTTTTATTTATCATTAATTAGTGCTTTGTTTGCACTGTACATTTCCATTCATCTACATATTCTTAAAATCGCAAATTTTTTGTCTGAAAAGGGGTCGTGAATGAAAGTTTTAAAATACCTACCTTGAACGATATTACATAAAATGATTAGAATATTTTTTCTATGGTATCGATCTAACCGTATTTTATTTACAGGTTACTAGGACAAAAAATGCGGGAACCTGAATCTCAGTTTGCTTTCAACTTAGTTCCTGGCGATTTAGTAGCTTTCAACAATAGACGAATCCTTCATGGCCGAACGAGTTTTGATCCTCGAAGAACGTCTCGGTATGTAGAAAAACTTATCAATTAGTATTATAAAATGGTATTTAAAGCTTCATTATTTTCACCCCAACATTTCTGCACTTAAATTGCGGAGAAAAAATCCGATTGTGAAAAGAATGGTGAGAAATTTCCATAAATCAAACTTGGTTATCTTCGGGCTATTACTACACTGAAGAGCCAGAAAAACTGGTACAGGCGTGCGTTTGCAAATAACGGGGGTATGCAACCAATCATCGTAACCCGATGCGGTCGGCAACGCCTATATAAGACAACAGATGTCTGGCAAATGTATTAGACCGGTTTCTGCTGCTGCAATGGCAGGTTATCAAGATTTAAGTGACTTTGAACGTGGCGTTATAATCGGCGCACGAGAGATGGGACATAGCATCTCCGAAGTAGCGATGAAATTTGGATTTTCGCGTACAGCCATTTCACAAGTGTACCGTGAATATCGGGTATCCGGTAAAACATCAAATTTCCGCCATCGGTGCGGCCGGAAAAAGACCTTGTAAGAACTGGACCATTGACGTCAGACGCGAATCCTTAAACGAGATAGACGTGCAACACTTCCCCATATTGCCGCGCATTTCAATGATGGGGCATCTACAAGTGTCAGCGTGCGAACTGTTCAACGGACCGTCATTAATATGGGCTCTCAGAGCCCAAGGCCCATTCGTGTACTGTTGTTGATTGCACTGCACAAAGCTTTACTCCTCTCCTGGGTCCGACAACACTAACATTGGACTGTTGATGACTGGAAACATGTTATCTGTTCTGACGAGTTTCGTTTCCAATTGTATCGGACGGATGCACATGTACGAGTATGGAGACAACATCATTAATCCATACACCCTGTTTGTCAACAGGGGACTGTTCAATCTGGTGGAGCCTCTGTGATGGTGTGGGACGTGTGCAGTTGGTGTGATATGGTACCCCTGATACGTCTAGAGACGACTCTGACAGGTGACATGTACTTAAGCATCCTATCCGATCACCTGTACTCATTCATGTCCATTGTGCATTCCGACTGATTGGGACAATTCCAGCAGGACAATGCGACACTCCACGCGTTGAGAGTTGCTACCAAGTGGCTCCAGGAACACTTCTGACTGTAGACACTTTCATTGGCCACCTAAATCACCAGAGATGAACATTATTGAAGATATCCGGGATGCCTTGCTACATGCTGTTGAGAAGAGATCTCCACCACCTTGCACTCCTATGGATTTGTTGACTGCCCTGCAAGATTCATGGTGTGAATTTCCTCCAACATACCTTCAGACATTAGTCGAGTCCATGCCACACCGTGTTGCGGCACTTCTGTGTGTGCGTAGGGACCCTACACGATATTAGGCAGGTGTACCAGTTTTTCTGGCTCTTCAGTGTAATATACCAATGCTAGGTGCGTTAGTACTCTCGTTTCGAATAATCTCAAAAGTCAACTTTTTGGACTTCGTTCCAAAAAGTTGATTTTTGTCTTCGCACTTTTAATTTATAGCTTTTTAAATCAACTACCCCCTCTCAACACCATGCCTTTCATTCAAGTATATGTACCATAAGTATCGCTTACTGGCTCTCAATATTTACCTCAAACTGAAACTAAAGTGCAGAATATCTGCTAAAAATTTATTAGTCAGTATATACGAATTTCCATATATGCTATGGAGCTATATCCAATGCTCCCAATGAAAGCAGACGCCTTAATTATATTAGCAATATAATATGTTTGTTTCGTTAACTATTAATTTTTATACTACCTAATTAGATGGAATCTTCAGTTCTGGAAATGAGTTGTATCGATTCAACTAAAGACCCATAGGACACGATGTTCATGAAATTTTTGTGTCGAATTTATAACATATACGAGTCAATTTTACTTTATAAATTTAAAAGTACGACAATTCAATGTACTTATGAAGTACGGAAACTATAGTTAAATAGTTTAGAAACATCAAAAAGTTCAAAATTCAACACGTATTTTGTGATGTGCTTTTATGCCCCTTCCTTTATCTCCATAACAAGTATTATCTTTGTGACTTTTTTTAGTATTTTAAACTTCAAGATACAGTCCCACACAGAAATCGATGTATTTATCTGTAACAATTTTTCGATTCGGGCAGTTTCGAGTCGGAAAGAATTTAAACATTGGTCCTCCTTGCCTTTCAAATTTTTACAAAGAAATAATAAGAAATGAAGATGAAGGATAATAAAATGTATAATACTATAATTTATTTCCATTTGGGAGCTTTTGAAAAATTTTCTGGGGTTGCCCTAATCTTGTACAGTTTTAAAATAAAATTCTAGAACTATACATATATTGTAAAATTAATTTCAATAAAAAAACATGTTTCACTTTTTGGCCTAAGTTGTAAACACAGCCTGTAAAGGATTTTAAGTAAGGTTTAAATTTAGATTACAGATGCTTGGGGTTAATTTTACTCAGCATATATTTTTTTCCATTGAAATCTGATTTAATTTGGTTTACTTTCAGGCATTTGGAAGGCTGTTATGGAGATATAGATGAAATTATAACCCGTTGCAAATCATTCCTGAAGTTAGACTCTCGTAAATGATTCTTGCTGGGACGAGATTTCAACTTTGTGCCAGTATTATATTTTTAAACTTTACGATACCTTTTTAATGATTGTGACAGTTATCTAAATCTATTTGTACATATTGTAAAAAAAAAAAAAGGTTTTTAATATCCTGACTGCATAAACTTTAAACATGCTGCTAATTTTTTTTCCTTGAATGGTGGTCATTTTTGTCTGAATAGCATTCATTATGGAGAGTGAAATTTTAAAATGATCTCATATGTACCCGAAATAACACAGTAAATCACGTACTAAACAAAAATTTTGTGTCAACAAATCTTATTTCTTTTCATCTTAAAGAAAAATGTGAAGGTTGAGCAGTAACACATACGACTAAATCCCATTGCTGACGCTTTTTGATTCAGAATTGCCTCTTTATTTTCAGCATATTCACGTTTTTGACTCGATCTGTGTGTGGGGGGAAGGGAATTTATGGTTTCTTTTCAAGCACCAGCTACCTAATACCGTCTTTCATTATT